>JADILG010000023.1:51838-72922 GCA_017591655.1 Thielaviopsis populi | reverse complement strand
CCATCCCCTGCCTGTCTGGGGATTTTTATATTTTTTTTTTTCTTTCCCCCCCCCCCCCCCCTTTCCCCCCCCTCTTCACCAGTCCAGCCCAGCCCAGTCTATGCCACCATCATACATTGAGGGCAATATGCTGAGCTGCAAGATATAATCCACAATATGTGAACAATGCATGCCGAGTGTGATGGTGGACAAGCAACAAGACAAAATGTGCACACTTGGACGCCTGGCCAATGGCATCCGGATAATGAACGACCGTGTCGGGGCGGCGGGAAACGAAGCCAAGATCCCATCATGCTAAAACTACACCATTGCAGAGGAGGAGTGATGACAGCATAACTCGAAAAGAAACCATTATTCG
The DNA here is from genome assembly GCA_017591655.1 of Thielaviopsis populi. NCBI lineage: Eukaryota > Fungi > Ascomycota > Sordariomycetes > Microascales > Ceratocystidaceae > Thielaviopsis > Thielaviopsis populi. The sequence continues at coordinate 72,564 of JADILG010000023.1, read as the reverse complement.
ATATAATGGCAGAGATATCGGCTACATCAACACTAGAGCGCCCAGAGCCGAGGAACAGTGGCGCCAACACGAACTCTGCATTCGAGTATTTAGAGTACGAGCATCATCCCAACTCTTATCATTTTGTTTTCCCTTTGCTGTCTTGCTTCTCCAGTCTCTCCACTGTTTCTCCAGCTTTTGTTTCAAGAGGCTTCTGTTAGGACCCGGGTGATACTGGCTGTCATCGTCGAGTCACTTTGTTTACGTCCAGGCCGACTCCTCGAGTCATCTTCTGCACCGTTTCTTTCGTCTACTGCTTCTCTTTTTCATCTTCATCGTCATTGTCTTCTTCTTTGTTTTCCTCTTCTTCTCCGTCTTCTTGTTGCTGCTTCTCTTTCTGCAAAATGACCTTCCACGGCGTCTATCACCCCGTGAGCCCTTCTAGGTACCATGTTATTGGCCCGATCGAGACTTCGCTTGAAAAAGATAGGGAGTACACCGTTGTACCAACCGAGCGTGATTGGGATGCTCGGCGAGATGAGATCATCTACTTGTACCGAGACCGCGAGTTTACCTTGAACGATGTACTCAAGGCCATTCAGGAAAAGTACTATTGGAAAGTCACGTAAGTCCATACTTTCTGGGTCATGACAAGCGCCCACCGGGGGGGTGCGAAGAGAGAAGAAGAAGAAGAGAGAGAGAGAGAGAGCGCTGGGGCTTGGGCCTGGGACCGGGTTTCTCTCTCTCTCCCCTCTCTCTCCCCCCCCCCTCTCTCTCTCTCTTCCTTCTCTCTCCTCTCTCACACCTCCTTTCCGCCCCTACCCTCAACACTCTGTTTTCTATGCCTATTCTGCCCTTTATCAGCCCTTCACTCAACTAACTTGCTCTCTTCTTACTCCTCTGTCTCTACTGTAGCCCACGTATGTTCAAAACTCGCTTCGACAAATGGGGCATTCGCAAGTACCAAAAGCACATCCTCAAGCGTGAACGGCCGTCCAAGGCCCGCCGTCATACTGCTTCAAAGCCCGTAGCCCTCGCCGCTCGCAAATCCTCTGGCCCTTCCCCCCCAAATGTTGGACGGTGTAACAGCAACTTTGGCCTCTGTCCCTTGCCGCCCCTTTCGCCTCCCTCCTTGACGGGTGCATCCAGATACTCTACCGCTGCTTCTTCTTCGTCCTTGGCGACTGCTACCGCCACTGCTACAGCCACTGCAGCTGCGGCAGGACACTACTCGTACAGCTATACGCCGCAGGTTTACCTCCCCACACCACCACTACAGTCCAGCCCAAAGACAAACTGTACATACGTGCCCCATACCCCCCTGCCCTACGGCCACTATAACTTGCCGCCCCAGACTACAGCAGCCCCTCGGTCTTCGGCCACTTCCCCCATAGCATATGGCCCGCGGCACTCACATGCCCATGCTGCCACGCTGCCGCAGCCTTTGCCAGTAGCCTCCATGTCTATGGCCGTAATGACCCATGGTGTAATATCGCCCTCGGAGACATACGTGTCACGGCCACCGCCCTTTAATTCGGCCTCGACAGCTTACAGCCTTGACTACGCCGACAGCCTGTCTGCCAACTCTCCACTTCTGCCTTTGCCTGAGTCAAATGCTGCTGCAACTGCATCTGCCTCCACCAATCCTACAGTCACAATGCCTGTCTCCAACTTTGACTTCAACCCTTCAATGGCCCCCCGCCACTGCAACTCCAAGTGCCCAGGACATGTCTCATGCCCCGAAACTGCGCTGAAATGCAACTCCCAGCTGCTGAACCTAGTCCCGTCCCACATCACCAACGGCGGCATCAAAGGCCAAATGGAAATGTACCAGGATCTGAACCATGCCGTGGCCTCTTTGACCCGTCTCCGGGGCCATGTTCGCAGGTGCTGCCAGGATGAAAGGCTCATGGCGCGTGCGACCCCCGAAATGCAGAGCCATATGCGTAGTCTGGTGGTCAACATTTACCCCGCGCTGTGCTCTGGCATTGTCGGGTTGATCAAGGTGACCACCTCTGGTATCGTGCTGGGTGCACTTTTGAGCGTTTTCGAAGCTGAGGCTATTGCTGCCCAGGGTATGGAGCACCCTGTGTCACAGTTAGCCATGTGCCTGCACAATCTCTTCCTTGTGCATCCCCAGAATGGCTTCCAATCCTTGGTAGAGGACATTTCCCAGCGGATGGGTCAACAGCTGTTTGAGACTTTTGGTCGCGGTAGCCCCGTTGGTCTGTATCATGTGCTGGAAGGCCGGTGCTCTTACCTTATCGATGATGGCCGTTTGGTTAGCCTTGATGACCTTCTAGACTTGGCCTGCAGTAATCTACAGAACCACCCCCAAGACACTGAGTCTGATATCTTCCGCTCATCGGTGCCATCCGACAACGCGACCTCTCCTTCTTCTTCTTCTTCTTCTCCTCCTCCTCTCGCTGCGAATAGTTCGGCTAGTTCGACAGAACGCAATGGTCAGTGGGTCGAGGCTCGAGCGAAAATTGAGCTGATATACAAGGTCGCAAGAACGAAGCTCGACATTAAGGAAACCGACCCGGCGATTTTTGACCTGGCTGACAATGTTCTGCTCCGATGCTCCCAGTTTCAACAGGCCGCAGTAAAGCATTCGCACAGCAAACAGGCCCAAGCCGAGCTTGCTATAGTCACTGCTCTGATACCCCGTATCTACCTCATCATGGCTCAGAATCTTTACTACCGCGGTGTAAGATCGTCCAATGACGCCCTTCGGGATCAGGCTATCCAGTGCCTGGAAGATTTCCTGGAGCACAGCTCCAGAAACCAGCATAGATCCAGACTCTTTCGTCTATCGCTGGATATTGCGCGCAGGATGTTTGAGGCTTGCCACGACTCAGACGCGCTGGTTGAACTCAAGGAACTGGAGGAAAGGCTTGAACCGAACGCCTTGGAGATCAAACAAGAGTAGCATTCGCCATGTTGTCTGCTGGTGGATTGATACTCTCCGTTCATTCACGTTCCCGGATGAGCAGGATCAGGTGATTGGAAGTGCAACTACTTTGTTATGGGCTATACCTCGGCCCCAAGATTTTGCTTGGGCGCGTTTTTGTGCGCGAGGAGGGCAAACGGAGGAGAGGAAATATGAGATAAACTCTTTGTGCGAAAGCTTAGGGTAAAGTCTCTGTGGAGAATGTGTGGACAGCCTCCGTGTGGGCTTTTATCAGGGTGGTGATGATGCATGGTAGTGTGCCTTTTGAGGCGGATTTGATGGTTTTTTTTCCTGTCTTTTTTTTCTATCTTTTTTTTCCTTCTCTTTTTTCCTTCTCTTTTTTCCTTCTCTTTTTTCTCTTCTTCTTTGTATTCGTCTTCCTTTCGTTTGGGGGCTCTATGCTCAGTTCTCGCTTTTTAACGCCCGTCTTTATATATTCTTTCGTTATCTTATTTATGCTTTTCTCACTGCTTTAGAAGCTATCACAACACACAGGCCTTGACATATATTGCCCTTCCCGTCCGTCGGGTTATGGGGTTATCGGGTTTGCTTTGCCAACCTGGTCTTTGTCCTTGGCTGTTTTTCTTTTCCCGTCAGTTTCTTTTTTCCTTATACTCTGCTCAAGCTTTTGCAGTCAACTCAAGCCTCGTATCCATATCCTTGTCTGTACACCCCAGTCGTACTAACCTTCATGCCCTCGTCAGCAACTTTTGAACAAGCCAGTTTGATTCAGCTCTTCCTCTCTCCGACGACCGCAGGGCCCGGGAATCTGGATTGATGCATGCGTTGTTAGACGACAAGGAATCCAATAGATCCGTCGTAGCTAACTCCCCACAGTCTGATTTAGAAGCTTCTCCTGTCCCTTTTCTGATTCCCTTGCAAAACACCAACGCAATAAAAGCATAGAAGAAAGAATACCACATGTAGGCATGGGCTACAGAGCTCCCTGTGCTCTCCGGCTATGATTTCCCGCGTCCCGCTTCCACCAATCTCTCCATGACAATCACGATCCTCCAGTTGCTTTCTTCATGGAAGTTTCACGTCAGCCGTGGTATATCTGGTATCGAATGAGCCTATCTTTGACAAGGCGAACGAAAAGTGCATTGCGCTTATTTCGCCCAAAATCCGGGACCTTTTTTGCTTTGTCATCTTGTCGCTCGAATTCAGTTAGCATTTGAGCCCGGCAGACTTGGCCTGGACCATGATCAATTCCGCCAATCTTGCAGGGACTTTCGAGCTAACGCTTGTGGGTGCTTAGTTCCAGCCCAGTCCATGTTTTATTTGACCTCGTCAAGACTATATATCTTTCTCCTCCTCTCCCATTCTCGTTCCGCTATATCTTTCTCTCCCCGCTCTTCTTTTCCCTCTGATGCTCGTGTGCATCTTCCCCTCGGCTCATTTGAGGGTGCTTCTGACGCTTCTCTGAGCTGCTTCCTGTGTTCTGCACCATCGTCAATAACCGTCTTTTTTTTCTAGGGCTTGTTTTGTTCTCATGATTGAGCTCTCACCATTTTGGGGGCACATTTCTTTGCCTTTCCTGCCACTGTCAAAACCAGTAAACGATGACTGGCAATTTTGAAGAAAAGCAGTGCTCCAAAGCCAAAGTCGCAGCTTTGTCTGCGTCAAATGATGTCGGGCTCAAAAGAGATCTGGCTTCACGGCACATCAACATGATTGCTCTGGCTGGAATGATTGTGAGTTCAGACTTGTTTCTAACCTCCCGCAATTTCTCCGCAACTTTCCTCTGTCTTTTTCTAAAAGGAGGTAAGGGGTCGTCGTACTAATACAGCCAGCCCCCTCATCGTTTATGCCACTAACACTGTCTAAGGGAACCGGTCTGTTTCTTGGCTCCGGTCAATCACTTGCCATTGCCGGCCCTGTCGGAACTATTCTAGCCTATGTGGTTATGGGGTTTGTGGCAGCTGGCATCTCATATACTACCGGCGAGATGACTTCATTTTATCCACATACTGGAGGTTTTGTTCGTCACGCTACCAAGTATGTTGAGCCAGCTTTGGGCGCTGCGACCGGCTGGAATTTCTGTAAGTTGGATCCTCTTTCGCGATTCTTCTTTCTTTCATAGGATTTAATGGCTTAGCTCAGCTTGTCTCTCTCTTCTTCTCAGGCACAATACAGGCATCATGCACTGACCAGAGTGGATTATGTTTTAGGGTACACCATTGCGATCGCCGTCCCTGCTGAGCTTAGTGCCGCTGCGACCTTGGTGCAGTTTTGGAACACATCCATCAACCCTGGAGTATGGTTGTCCATCTTTCTCGTGTTCATTGTAACGCTCAATTTCTGTGGCGTTCGCCTCTATGGCGAGTCTGAAGTCTTCTTTGCATCGCTCAAGATCTTGCTCATCTTGGGTTTGGTTGTTGGTGGCATTGTCATCAACCTTGGCGGAGCCCCAAACCAAGAACGCCTTGGCTTTCGCTATTGGCGTGATCCTGGCCCATCTAATAGCTATGTCAAAAACGGACCAACCGGCCAGTTTTTAGCCTGGTGGAAGATCATGCTTTCGGCGGCATACAGCTATGGCAACATCCAAATTGTAGCCATCTCCGGCTCTGAAACACAGAACCCGCGCCGGAATATCACCAATGCCACCAAAAAGATATTCTGGCGCATTGTCCTGTTTTACGTCATCACCATTTTCGTTGTTACTTTGATTGTGCCTTTCGATGACCCAAAACTTGAAATTTCCACGGGGAATGCTGCTCAGTCGCCGTTTGTCATTGCCTTTGAAAGGTCGGGTGTTTCTGTTGTACCTTCAATCATCAATGCGGTACTGTGCACGTCAGCCATCAGTGGGTCTTCGGCGTGCATTTATATTGCATCGCGAACTCTGTTTGGTCTCAGCCAGGATGGCCATGCTCCCAAGATCTTCCAGCGCTGCAACGAACGGGGTGTTCCTTACATTGCTGTCGGGTTCACCTGTTTATTCCTTCCCTTGGTTTATCTCAATGTCAACAACAACACATCGGCTGTCTTTAGCTGGTTTGTCAGCATAACCACACTTGCTGGTATGATTGGATGGATTGTCATCGAGATCACATATCTACGCTTCTTGCGCGCTCTGCGCGCTCAAGGTTACACACGCGATGATCTTTTCTACAAGGGACCGCTACAGCCCTATCTGTCATGGTTTAGTTTGATCATGACCTCTTTGATTGTCTGCTTTGCAGGATGGGACGTGTTTGTGAAGAGCAATTTTTCAACTGCCGGACTGGTCAGTTGCTACTTCAATATTCTCATATTTCTCGGTATGTCTATATTTTTAATAGCTGCGGTGTCTGTTGATCCTCGACCGCATCGTGCTAGGCCAGTCGCTGTTAACACATTTGTCTCTATCCTAGCCCTGTACATCTTCTTCAAGATCTTCCTCAATTCCAAGATCGTGCCCCTTACAGAAATCGACTTGGCTGTGGACATGAACCTTGTTCAGATTGACAAGGAGGCTGAGGCGGTCTATACCAAGACACATGTCGGTGTTCTGACCCGGACTTGGCACTGGCTACGAGACAATATATTTTAGGGCAATCAGCCATGAGCATGAGCGGTTTTTGTGTCTCGCTTCTTCGTTGTGAGTAATGGCCTCCGTTTGTGATATAGGCCAGTCCCATTGCCATCATCAGCAGGATGGGAAGGAATAAAAGGATTTCGGGTGAATACTTCGGCGGAGGCCTGCCATGGGCTTGGCCAAGCTGTTGTACCACAAACGGGCAAATCGACAAGCCCCACATCCACATTTGCAACATCATCAGAAGAAGTGTATGCCTTCCTTGTGTGCTGTCTAGGCACCAAAGGCAGATAAGTACACATGTTTATTTCTTTTTGATGAGGAGGAGGAGGAGGGAGGGGTAGAACCAATTAGAAGCAGAGCATATGTGGCATGATCGTCATACAAACTACAAAGGCAGCTGCCCAGAAGTTCGCAGGTTGCAGTGTAGTGTCTCACCTGTACGAGCCAGGCTTCCCTATAAAAGCCAGTCTTCCCTTCCCCTCTTTCTTCCCGTGATTTCTTCCTGTCTCAACCCTTTTGTCATTTCCCGGTCCAACATTTAATCTGCAGCAGAAAACAAAACAAAAACAAACAAAAAAAAAAGCACGCTGCTATCGAATTATCGCCACCTGATATATTTCAACTACCTTCGAAAACAATGGCGTTCGTCAAGTCCACTGGTACTGCTTTTCCCGGCGGCCTTTGGACAATAGCCGCCTCTAAACGCCTCGACTATCCACTCATTGATTGCTCTGCACACACTCACATAACGTCATCCGTCGCCCACACAGTGCTCACTCAGACCTTCATCAATACTATTACACCAACCTTGGTGAATCCAAGCCAGGCCCGTTACTCGTTCCCACTCTACGATGGCGTCTCAGTAACTTCGTTCTCGTGTGACATTGACGGCAAGGTCATTCACGGCCATGTGAAAGAACGACAAAGCGCGCGAGAAGAGTATAATAAGGCAACCTCGGAAGGCTATAATGCGGCGCTTCTTGAACTTGCAAGCAACGTCGGTGACGTTTACAACATCTCCGTAGGAAACATTTCTTCTGGCGCTACTGTCAAGATCACTATTGAATACATTGGTGAGCTGAAGCATGATAGTGAAGCTGACAGTCTCCGTTTCACCATCCCAACCCACATTGCCCCTCGCTATGGGGGTAACGCCAGCAGCCATACTCACAACCAGCCTGGTGGAACTTTCAAGTTGACTGTTGACACCGAACTTACACCTGGATCTGAGATCCAATCGATCACCTCGCCTTCGCATCCGATAAGCGTCAGAGTAGGAAACATATCTACTGAGATAGACTCCGCTGCCGGCTCCCCTTGTCCAGTCCCTTTCAAGGCCTCGGTGACATGTCGTCTGCCTGAGACCACTCTCAGCAAAGACTTTGTTCTAAACATCGCCACGACTAGACTTGGAGAGCCTGTGGCTATTTTCGAGCGACATCCTTCAATTTCTGACGAGGCTGCACTCATGGCAACCCTGGTACCCAGATTTCCCATGCCTTTGGAAACGGCCGACCGACCAGAGATTGTGTTTATGTGTGATCGCAGTGGTAGTATGGGCGGTGATTCCATCAAGAGCCTAAGGACGTCTCTGCGCATCTTTTTGAAGTCACTACCTATCGGAGCCAAGTTCAATATCTGCAGTTTTGGAACCAATTATTCGATGTTATGGTCAAAGTCCAAGCCCTATGATGATGATAGTTTCAAGGAGGCATCCCTTTTGCTTGAGACATTCGAAGCAGATATGGGCGGAACCAACATGTACGAAGCCCTGGAAGCGATTATAAATCAGCGATCGACTGACACTACACTGGATGTGTTTGTGCTCACTGACGGGCAGATCTGGGATCAGGATCGCCTCTTTGAGCTCATCAGAACAACAGTGCAGGAGTCTAAGGGGTCTGTCCGCCTATTCAGTATCGGAATTGGCAGCAGCGCAAGCAGTTCCTTGATTGAAGGAATTGCACGAAACGGAAATGGATTCTCCCAGGCTGTAGCAGACGGTGAGACAATGAACCGTAAGGTGATGCGCATGTTGAAGGGCGCTCTGAGTGCGCGGATCTTTGACGTGACCTTGGAGGTCAAGTACAAACAAGACGCTGGGTTGGATGTCGATGCTAATGCACACTCTGCTATCAACACGCACGAAAATCATCATGACGACGACGAAGACTTTGAGTTGATTGACAAAGTCACTGACTGCCTCATTGTTGACTGCAAAGATGATACCAAGGACCAGCAAAATAGCAAGGTCAAGCCGACAGATGCCAGTCAATACAAGGCCTACCCAAACCACCCCATCCCGATATACGACCCTACAGCCAATCTGGATGAACCTATTTCCGACTCCCTCAACTCTGAAAGCCGATTTTCAGCAGTTCCCGACGTTCCTGTGCCCTCCATAATCCAGGCCCCAGCAGTTCTTCCTAGTCTGTTCTCGTTCATTCGTGTCACGGCCTATCTTCTATTTTCCGGGAAAGCAGCACACCGGATCCCCGAAAGCATCATCATGCGCGCATCTTCGACTCATGGGTGGCTTGAGCAGAGAATACCTGTTGTGGTGTTAGATAGTCCCGGCAAGACTATTCATCAGCTAGCTGCCCGCAAAGCAACTCAGGAACTAAAGAATGGCTTAGGCTGGCTTCGCCAAGCCAAGGACACAGAGGGTGTGCTACTGAGCACCAAGTACCCCAGCAAGTTTGATGACATTGTGCAACGGGAGCTTGTGCGGCTGGGAGTCAAGTATCAGATTTCTGGAAAGTACACTTCATTGGTGGCCGTGGAAAACAAGACAGACCAATCGGCAGAAGAAATCTGCGACGATATGGGTCATTTGTTTTCTCCATCAACTACGGATGTACAGCCTGTATTGAGACTGAGAGGGGGCAGGATGTTGGCCCATCGCGCCTATGCTGCACCAGTAGGTTTGGCTGGATCTTTACCGTCGTCTTCAGCTCCATTTGCTGTTTCTGCTCGCTCCGATGCTCCTGCGGGTGCTCCCCTTGCAGAGATTCATGTACGTAGTGAAGCAGCCAGACTTGCACCAAGACTCAAATCTGCTTCTATCTCGTCTCCAACTCCTCGTTTGGGGTCTATTGCTGGATCTGGATCCTCCCATTTAATATCCTCGGAAATGTCAACTTCTAGCCTTGCGCCGCCTCAAAGGTCGAGTCTTGACATTGTTATTGATACAGCGACGATTTCGGGGAACTGGGATGCCGATACCAAGCTGATGGAAGTGCTTGGAACCACGGTGGATGAGCTTAGCACCAGGGCAGAGGGGATTAATGACACCAAGATACTGGTCACTGCTGCTGTGGTAGGCTGGTTGGAGAAAAATGTTGGAGATGAGCGGGAGGTTTGGGAGCTCCTAGCTGAAAAGGCGCGGGCATGGCTTCGTAGCAAAGGCCCTGTGGCACAGGGACTGGTTGGGTATTTTCCGTGATGAGTCGCCTATCAATAGTCGACTGGAGGTTGTTGATAAACGACAAGTTTTGAGGCAGAGTAGGGTAGAGAGGCGTGAAGTGAGTAACCCTAGAACCAGTATGAATGCCAAATGGGATGATACCAGTGTCTAGGGAAATTCCGGAATCCTCTTTTTCATCTTCCTGTTTACGACGATGACAGAGACCCAAGATTGAGGGCTTGACAGCCAAGTGGATGCTGTTCCTGAATATCAGGAACATGACACGAGCAAGCTTGCGAAAGATAAAATACACGATAAATACAGATGGAGAATACAAAATAGCGTAGCCAAAGTTGCCCTAACGGGAATGAAGAACAAATAAGCTCAGCCTTTAGCGGGCTTCTGGACCGACCTGGATCAGGCCATTTTGTCTGTGTGTTGCACGTTTTTCTGGCCTGTTAGTGTGTGGAAGGGAGGGAGAGAAACAGACCTCGACTCAACTCGACAACCTGTTGGTTTTAGTGCTGAGAATACAATGAGACAAGGGAGGAAATTGTATAAAAAGTAAAAGTAGAAAAAAGAAAAAAGTAAAGTCAAGCAAAACAAGCAAAGCAAAACAAACAAAACAAACAAACATCACGAAAATGGCAAGTTGCTTAGGAAGAGGAGTCAGAAGAGCCAAGAACCATACGCAAATACAGGACCCTTGTTTAGGGTTAGGGGGCGGGAGCGAGAACGAGAAACAAGATTCGGAGAATAGGTCATCTTGTCAGCTAGTAGTTGCATCAATAAAATCTACAGTCACGGAAAACTAAGGCAAGCACACGCGCAGAAAGAGAAACAGCATGAACAATAGGGCTCCCCCCTCTTTCCTTTTGCTGTATTTTTTTTTCTTTCTCACCATCTATCTCTCCCTCTCTCTTTCCCTTGGAGGCAACTGCAGCAACAAACTTGACCGCCTCTCTCGGCTCGGTCTTGCCGGTCAGTGGCCAGTCAGTCTGTTTGACGCTTGTCGCTTGTCGCTTGACGGGGTCGGGGTCGGGGTCGGGGTCGGGCCCGGTCATTGTTGCTTTGCTTCAGGTTAGATATGCATGGCAAAACAAACTGGAATTCAAACGGCGCATAATCAGGTGCATGCATCCCTTAGCCCATAGATATTTGCTCTTTCTGTAGGGTGTTTCCTTCCTTTTCTTGTTGGAGATGGGAAAAGTGAAAGAGCTTGTTTAGCGGCTTGGCTTTTTTTTCTTGTCTGTTTGTGGGGGATATTGAGTTCTTTGTCTATTGCGTTTAATTGGACTATTTATCGATTTATCGATTTATCGATTTGTCTTTTTTTTTTCTTTTTCTGCTCTTGCTCTTGTTATTGTTCTTGCTCTTACTCTTGCTCTTGCTCTTGCTCTTGCTCTTGCTCTTGCTCTTGCTCTTGCTCTTGCTCTTGCTCTTGCTCTTGCTCTTGCTCTTGCTCTTGCTCTTGCTCTTTTCTTACCTTATTCCCACCTCCCATTCTCCTTCTAGGAGCCAATCATTATGCCGTGCAACGCTGCAGACCGAGGCTAGACTGTGATCCATGAGCTCATGTTGGATGGTGTGGGGTGGGAGGGGGAAGGAGCGTCAGCGGCAGTGCATAAAACAAAGGCAAAGAAAAAGAAAATAGAAAAAAAAAAGGATTAACGAGCGAGTCAGCATTGAGTGGACTGCCACAAATGGGCAATGATTTGATGGAGAAGGCATTGCATGTGAATAGACAGAAGGGGAAGGGGGACTACGAGAGCGATATAGAGAGATGCAGAAGCTCTGCGTTTTGTTTCGCAATATATTGTGCAGCTACGCGGCCTGAGGAGGACATGGCCATCAGCGTCATCATCACTATCTTCTCCATCATCACTATTATTGCCGTCGTCGTCGTCATCATCATCACTATCATCTTGGGTTCGCCATTTCCCTTATCAAAATATCTTGGCTTCATCCGTTTGCGCCCTGCGCTCCATGTTTCAACCCAGGGTTGCACAACCCTAATGCAAACTAGACAAGTCTCTTGTGGTCATTTATCGGGGGAGATGTCAGAAACAAGCAAGACGGGAATCCATCCATGGATTGTAATGCAGGCAAGAGCGAACCAGAATCAAGGGGTATAGCATTAGCAATGGCTTAGGCAGTAGCATTGATAACAGTGAGGAAAGTCAAAGTCGTGTGCCAAGTAGCACTAGCCCTGTACAGTGAGTGGTATGTATGTACGGAGATGTACGGAGATGTACAGAGGTGTACAGAGGTATACAGATGTATACAGAGGTGCATATACATATGTATGTATCCACATAGCAAGCATGTGTTACAAGTCTAGAGCAACAACAGTACATGATTAGTTGCCTGGAATGGTATGTGGTGGGGCGATCTGAGTTCTAGGTGCAGCCAGACCAGCAGGGAAGATAAAAGAAACAGCAGGGCATTGAGAAAAAAAAAAAAACAAGTAGTTGCATGGACAGGACAATAAAATGCACTAACAAACAAGAAGCCCGTTCTTTCCTGTTTTCGACTCCCCTCCTCCCCCCTGCTCTAAACATCTTAGACCCGGCCCCTTCCGCCTCTTCAGCGTCTCCTATCAGGCGCTGTGTTGCCCGCCATGTGGCGTGCATGGTGTGGTTTCTCGCATTTCTCGTCACAGATCCTGCGATTTTACTTTTCGTGTGTGCCCGTGTTTTTTTTTTTTTTTTTTTTTTTTCGTTTTTTTTTTTTTTTTTTTTTTGGTTTTTGCTCTTGCTGCTTCATTTCGATGACTGTTCTCACACTTGCTTCCGATACTTTCTCGAGCTCGTGCCGATTTTCGCTGTGGTGTGTGTGATGATTATTGTGTCATCCGGAACTGAGAAAATTAATGCAGCTTGCCGGTCAACGGCAACTGCCATTGCATTGTATTGATTGAGTAAGGCAAGAAAAGAAGACAAAAACAGCAGTAATTAATAATTGACATCAGCCAGTGATTTGCCGGGTTTCCGGTCTTTTTTTTCCAAAGCTGTGGCTTGTACCTTTGTAGCTTGTACCACACTAGTAAGCAAGCTGCAGCTGACTAAGCATAGCTGATATGTACTTGTATATATGTGTGTGTGTGTATACACATATATGTACGTACTCGTCGACTCACATTTAAAAAGAAGGAAAAAGAAGAGAAAAAAAAACAGAGAAAAAAAAAAGAAAGAAAATAACAAGAAGAAAAAAAAAGAAATGCCTACTCAATAATACATGTCTTGGAGAAAGATTAGACACGGGAACCCATTATGGGTATTTCGTTTTTGTTTTCCGTCCGTCGTCCTCTGTTACAGTTGAGATGAGCTCCAAGAATCGTTCAATAAATTGGAGGTTAAATAGATGATTGTCCAAGTTGAGTGTTTAGTGTGTGTGTGTGTGTGTGTGTGTGCGTCTGTGTGTGTATACACATATGTGAGAGTCGTTCTGTTCCCTTGTTCGGCCTTGTTCGAGGTTTGACCTTCTCTCTTTCAGTCTGTCTCTCCTTCCCTATATCATCATAATGCACATTTCTCTCCTGCAGCTAAGCGGCGACCTTGATCAAAGTCGCGAGAAGCCCGGGAACCTTAATTGCTGGCATACTATAGCCAGATTTATCGACTGAGTTTATCGCTGGTTTCCTTTCCCTCTTTTTCCCTCGCTTTATTCCATTTTCTTTGTCTTTGGGGCCTCTCCTCTTTCTCTCTCGCCGCCTCCCTCGTGCCCAAGGCCAGAGCTTCCCTTTGTCTTTTTATTTTAATCTTTTTTTATTTTGATTTTTATTGATTTTTATTCTTTCCTTTTTTTTCCTTCCTTTTTTCTTCTGTAAAACAAATAAATGAATAAAATGAGACAAGACAACACCGAGAAAAGTCAAGAAGAAAAAAAGAAGACGAATAGAAGGAGGCCTAAAATTAAAGCCAAGACGAGCGAAGAGAGAGAGGTACGTACCGCCGCTGAACCCTCCTCTCTTCCTCTTCCTCTTCCTCTCTTTCTCTCTCTCTCTCTCTGTTGTACTCTGCGCCTCCTCCTCCCCCCCCTCCTCTCACATAAATGCCGGGTACCAAAAAACCAATATATAGCAACAGCCTCTCCCCTCCTCCTCCTTCTCCTCCTCCTTTCTACCTCCACATCCAAATCACTCTGCACCCAACGCTGGACCTGAACATTTACGTTTCTCTTGGCTGTATTCTTTTCTACTAACTTCATTTTCTCTTGCATTCACTTGATACTCAAACTCAAACATTGCCTGCTTTCAGTGACATTTCATTTTGCTATACCCCCAAGTCCCCAAATCAAGCTCAACTAGCAAGCAACTATTGAAACATCATATCACCTCATCTCATCTCATCTGGGCTCACCTCACACCATCATCGACATACTACGCATCTTCATATCACCATCCACTACCTTGTACCGTTGTACGTTCTACTACCGCTCATCTCGCTTTCGGTCCGTTTCTCAGGCCTTTGTTTCATCTTCGCCACTATCATGACAACCACTCTGTCTCAAAGTCCTCTCGACTACTACAGCAAACAGGTAAACTCTCCAACATTTCTTGCGCTGTCATTCTTTGTTCTTTTCCTTATTCTTCATGTCTCGTTGTGGCTTTCTTGTATCACCCGACTTCTCCCCTCTCTATCCTCGTCCCGCCCCAGACTAACCCTAAACCGCCTCTAGACCCTCGGCCAGTACGGCCTATCACCCACCTCGCCCTTTGTCGATCAAGCCTTCAGCCAGTTCGACAGTGATATGTGGCACCATCAGCAGCAGACTCAGCTTCAGGCTCAAGTCCAGGCTCAAGCACAGGCTCAAGCACAGATTCAGGCTGCAGCCCAGACACAGACACAGACACAGACACAGACACAGACACAGGCACAGGCACAGGCACAGGCACAAGTACACATGGCTCAACAGTCCCAGCCCAAGTTCTACATCTCCCCCAAAACCATCATGCCACGAACCTCATCGGAAAGCCCGTCTCTCCTCCCTCTCGATCTAGAAGCTGCGTCCTTTGGCGACAGCCTCAGTGATACAGTGTTTCAGAGCTCGCCGCCTGTTGATGCGCCGCAAATGCTATTTCAACAACTCACATCGCCCTCTACCTCAGCTCCTATTGCTGCCCCCACCGCAATCACAGGCTCGGCCAGCTACGACTTTCTCGGGTCGCCGACCTTCTCCCTCCATACCTCCCCTATAGGCCATCGCAAGACGACGAGCAACACTTCATCGCCATGCAGCATGCGCAGTAGTCTTTCACCGCCTCCGCGACCAAGCAAAGCCAACATCACAGTGAACAGTCACAGTCACAGTCACAGCCATGGCCATAATCGCAGTCACAGCAACAGCAGCCGCCGCACTACACTTCCACCCAAAAAGACCACTCATAATATGATTGAAAAGCGCTACCGCAACAATCTCAATGACAAAATAGCCGCTCTCCGCGATTCTATTCCTGCCATGCGCGTCATGGTTCATCGTCTTGAGAATCAAATGTCCACAGGAGCTGGCAATGGCGAATTCGGCGACGATGACCTCCCCATGGAGCATCAAGAGGATCTTGATGGGTTAGAGCCAGCAAGCAAAGTCAACAAGGCCACTATCCTGAGCAAGGCTACAGAATATATTGCCCATCTCGAAGCCAAAAACAGAACGTTGGCAATGGAGAATGCTGACTTGAGAAATCGCGTGTCGAGCTTGGAGGCTCTATGGAAGTGAGCATTGGGCTCAGAAGGGTTTGACTTACCGTTGCTTCTTCTCTACAAATCGTTGCCTCTTCTGATAGCTCTGCTGGCTCCGCTTTCTTTTTTAGGCTTGGGCCCTTGGCATCATATTCTCATCGTATTCTCAACATAACTCGTGCAGTATTTGGCGCGACAAAAGACGCCTGTAATAGCATCACCACTTGAACCCTATTTGTTGTTTTGATTGTGTATATCATCAAGTGTGGTATAAGTTAAGGATTCGGCCTCTTTTTGGATGGCATTAACATGTACAATTTCATACATTCTAGACATGTTATGACTGCTGTCCTGTGTTACGCGAGAAAGAGTTGAGACTTTGTGCAACATCAAGGACATCTACAACTATAAACATCACGATACACACTTGACATGCATAAGCACCGCCTATTCAAGTTTTCATAACACAGTGTTAAAACATTAATTTTTAGACCGATGGGAGTATGAGTCTATAGACCATTATGTAAAAGAAAAGAAAAAAACTAAAAAGAAATAAATCTTGAAATTGAGAATACATCCAGGCAAATCAAATGAGCAATGGGGGAATAATAAAAGGAATATACACCATACACAGTAACGAAAGTAAACAGGAAGGAATGTGGCTGGACGCGTATGTAGACCACCAACATATTTATGTAATACACTAAAGACCATAGCATCTGCATGAGATGAAGATGGGAAGTTGGAAGAGATAGCGTGCAAGGAGAGTGCTAAAGACAAAAGAAAGATTGATAAAGGGGGGGAAAAGATCGACAAGCTGATACGTATGTATATCAGGGAAAGTGAAGTATGGGTTCATAGAGAAAGATAGATGAGTAGCCATACCAAGAGACAGTCGTGAAAGCGAATGTGTGAGTCAAGCAAAGAAAAATAAAAAAATAAAAATAAAGCATGACCCAGCCAAACAAGACAACTCAACGTTTAGCAAGACTCGTTTCAGATCATTATAGCAGAAGTTGCCTGTGGCCATCAAGGCTGCACAAATGCGACAAGAATAGGGAAAGGAAAAAGACAGAGAAATAAGACCAAGGCTAAACCATCCGATGGATGAATTCACTGTGATGGGGCATAAAACTGCATCATTGGCCAGTCAGTCTGAAGGGGGTGCTGTTGAGTGTGTGCTTGCATCTGGTTATGTGCCTGAGCCTGAGCCTGAGCCTGAGCCTGAGCCTGAGCCTGAGCCTGAGCCTGTGCCTGAGCTTGAACATGCATTGGTTCATCTACAACAGCACTTGAAAAGCTAGACCAATCCTCCATAATGACTGAAGGCATGAAATCATATCCCATTGCGGCATGTGTCTCTGGAGGTGGCGGAGGTGGCAGATCTCTCTCTACAGAATTTTGGCGCAGGGATGTTGATGAGGCTTTCATGGGCGGCTGCGGTGCTATCGATATCTGCGGGGAGGTTGAATGAGAGGTCATATGTGCAAACATGCCTGGTTGCATCATGGACTGGTGGTATCCAGGGAATCCAGTAGGTGAAGTGGGCTCGGTACCCATGAGCATCTGCGCACCGTGTCGGGTCTGTTGTTGCATCTGCAGCTGGAACTGGTGTATTTGGTGTTGTTGTTGTTGTTGTTGTTGCTGCTGCTGCTGCTGCTGCTGCTGTTGTTGTTGCATCTGCATTGGCTCCATTTTTTGCTGCTGTGGTGAATGCTGAGGGATCATAGAGTGTCCTGGAGAAATAGGTGACAGCGAAGACTCTGGAGGTGTGGGATATGACATGTTTGGCGCACGGTTTGGAGACTCTAAGGCCAGAGCAGATGCTGCTGCTGCTGCTGCGGCGGCGGCGGCAGCAAAGACTATATCGGACAGGTCGTACGCTATCTGTACTATCGATTTAGCCTCTGACATTGGACCAGAGAAAAACTCCAACAGATCTTGTAGCTGCCCTGGACATTCATTCTCCATGAACCCTTGAGCTCTGCCAGTTTTGGTTGGATTCCAGCTAAAGCTTGGTGCAGCTTCGCCATGCTTGGACAGGACCAACTCCTTCCAGGCCTCGTGAATCGATGGCTGGTGTAGAAGACCGTAGATGACTCGCGAATGCATCCAATCAGCTTTGCTCTTTCCAGCTTCAAAATGGCGAGCCACATGCTCAACATGGCGCTCGCGCGAAGGGTGTAATGCAGAACAAAAGCCGCAAGCCCAGTATTTGCGCTTGCGCAAATACTTGACCACCTTTTCACTGTGTGGGCAGGTGCGGCAGCCATGAGAGCTTTTGTGGTGTTGGTTAAAGGTGTTGGCGCCCCAAAAGGACCGGTTGCAACCGGGCTCTGGGCAGGGGTATTTCTTCCAGCGCTCATGGAACTCTTCTTCGTGTCGCTTCCAGTCATACTTGCGCTTGAAACGCGTATCACAGGATGTGCACCAGTAAAAGTTCTGTCGGCTGTTTGACCACGCTGCAGAAGGCGAAGAGCTACAGTTGGTGGTGTTGCCGTTGCTACTGCCAGAGTTGCTACTAGCGCCACTTGCCGGGGGGGCATATGTGCTCGTTGTTGACGAGGCTGTGCTGAGGGTTGAAGCCTGAGACCAGATACTGGCATGTCCGCTAGAACCTGAGCTGGTGGAAGAGATTGATATTCTGGGATGGTGGCCGCGGTGGGCAAAGGGAATTGGAGGAGGCGCAAACATTGGCATGGGAACAGCTGAAGGATATGTTAGCCAAGATGAAACAAGCATGCTGTATTTTTTTTCTTCTGTCTGGAAACAATATTGGGGCACGGTAGCAGACTAACCCTGTGTCTCTAAGTTTTGTTGTGATGGGGGGAGCATCTGCATTTGTTGTTGCATAGGCGATGCTGCAAGCCTGATATCTGATTGACTCTGGGTTCTGGATATCTGAGACTGCGTTTGTGGGTGGGCGTGCGACTGCGACGGCGACTGTGCCATACTAACCATCGGTACTTCCTCCTTGATAGACTTCGCGTGTGATCTTTGCATTTGTGAAGGTATTCTTTGTTGAGACTGAGGGGCAGCGTTTGCTGCTGGAGAGTCGGAGAGTAAAGCGAGCAGTGCCTCTTTGGAAATACCAGAGTCTATGAGGGCCTGCAAATTACGTCTAGCCTCAACTAGCACGTCGGCGGGTGTGTCGTTCATATTTGAATCCATGGCGAATTAGGCGTTGGCGCGTGTTGCTATGATGGTGTTTTCGCGCAGTTGTCGAGGTATCGAAGGATAAGAAAGAGAGAAAAAAAAAAAAAGAAAAAAAACAACGGCGGCGGCGGCGGCGATAAATAAACGGCAGACAATTGAAAAAATAAATGAAGGTGGTCCGTTGGCGGGGGCGGCGCGATAGGAAAGAGCAAACGGAAGATCTGGACTCGAGTAGTTCCTGCCGTACGCGGATAAGGAAGGTCCAAAGTCCCGAGTCAAGCGCAGCGAAGAAACAAATCAAGGACGGAGGCAATCTTTTTTTTTCCAGGTCGCAAGCTGATGATTGACGCAGGAGGGAAATGGGTGAGTGTTTCTCGCTGGGAGTGGCGATTGTGTGTGGAAAGGGCACAGCAGGCTGATGGGACGGTGTGTTTGTTGTTGTGCTTGCAAGGCAAGACGAAGCGAGCGACGAGGATGCGATGGGCGAAAGTTGGGACGACGATGGCGATGATTAATGTAGTAGAAGACAGACTTGGATCGAGACAGTCCTAAATAGAGCGATGGTATATACACTTAGCTCAGTATCGGTGATGGTCAAAAGGAGTGAACGAGGGAAACACGCTGCGACGACCAAAAAGAAAGCTGGCGGTAGGAAGGAGAAACGACCGCGATGGCGCGTGTGAAGATGCAAAAAGAAAGAAAAAGAAAAAAGAAACTGGAAGCTGGAAGCTGGAAGCTGCGAGCGAGAGATCAACCTCGGATGACAAGAGAAGAAAAGAGCGGATGCTGTGAGGAAGTAGGGGCAGGCGAGAGACGATCAGCGCAAGAAAGAGGCATGTATTGTTTAAATGGCGGAAGCGAAGCCGATCCACGCTCCGTTTTTTGCCTTTGTGGACGAGGAATGGAAAGAAGGAAACAAAGGAAACAAAGGGACAGGAAGAAGAATAAAAACGACAATAAAAGAGAATGGAAGAACAAGAAAAAAAGAAAGAAAGAAAGAACAAGAAGACCCCTTAATCAATTGGTCTGGCCAAGGTCAACTTCTGTTTTTGTTTTCTCCGGTAAAAACTGCTACAGCAGCTTGACGGGTGGAAAGTGAGCGAAAGACAGCAAGGCAATGAACAAGAAAGGAGAACAAGAGGAAAAAGAGACAACGAAAAGGAGGGGAGTCGAAAGGATAAGAGGAACAAATAGGAAGGGGAAAAAGAAATATGTGAACAAGAGAAGGAAGGAGCAGGAGCAAACACGCACAAAGCAGCAAGGGAAATTTTTGGAAGGTGGGAAAAGGGAAGGAAAGAGGCCGAGATTTAACAGATAGAAAAAGGAAAGAGCGAGCACGAAAAAAAAAATAGAGGGAAAGAGGGAAAGACCCAGAGATACAAGGCAACTACCAGCCCACAAAGAAAACAAAAAGCACACTTGAAAGGAAAGTACACGACATGCACACTATCAAGTGTATAGATAGAAATAAACAAAAAAAAAAGTGAAGAGAGAAGGGGGGGGAAAAAATCAGAATTTAATTCCTTTTCTTTGTGTAAAGCTTCCCACTTAGCGCGAAAATGAAAACACGAGCAAAGGAAGAAAGAAAAAAAACGAAACAAAGCCCGCGAGACACAAGACAGCCAAAGCAAGGATGAAAAATAAGAACCCAAGGATGGTACAAACAGACAAGACTAGGCACACGTGAAAACAAGGGTCCTACATCACAAAGCAAGTACTTAGATACGCACGCCGGTACGTAGGTACGCACACACTCACACGCACAAGCACACGCACATGTATACATAGGTACTTACTTAGTCAAGAAAGGGAAGGTGGTGATGGGTAACCTGCGGGAAGAGGGGTGCAGAGAGGCAAATGGCTCGCTGTGTAAACTTCACATGTACCTATTTAGCTAGTACCGCTGAGGTTTCCAGCTACAACTGCAACTTTAGAAAAGGGAAATCGAAAAAAAAAAAAAAAAAAAAAAAGGAAAAAGGAAAAAGAAAAAAAAGAAAAAAAAAAAAAAAAAAAGGGGGGGGGGGA
>JADILG010000023.1:0-47916 GCA_017591655.1 Thielaviopsis populi | reverse complement strand
ATTTCCTCTCCCCCCTTTTTTTTTTGGGGGGGGGGGGAATGCTTCGCTACAAAAAGAAAAAAAAAAGAGTCAGAGGTTGGGGAGGAAATAGGCCAGCAACCCATTTTCTCAGGGCTTGCCCACCCAACCTGATCGCCATGATCGCCAATAAGGATAGTACGGCAACAGAAAAAGCCTTAAGACAACCCTAAGACAGTTATGTTCCAGGGACCTTTGCGATTCCCAAGGCGAAGCTTGCTCTTGGTTAGTTTGTCATCCTGAAGAGGGAGAGAGAGAACATGGTCCTCGACGAGACGGGAACAGGAGCCAGGACAGGCGGCTTGGTGAGTCCTGCTAGGCCTGGTTTTCAGAGGCGGCATATCTACGCGTGCGCCCAAGCATACGTACACGTATCATATATATGGACATACTCTGTTCGTTGCAACTGTACAACTATAAGCGGAACGTCTTGCATGTATACGTTTGACAGCAAGTCTTTCTTCTTGCTACCATCTTTTTTCCTCCGGTTTCATATGAACAAGGTGACGCCATTCTGACAACCCTCTCATTATTCAGTATCCGAGGTCTTTCTACGGGGGGCTTACCACTGCCCAGCGAGCTAGAGTGTATTCTTTTGAGCCTTCATGTTCACGACCCCTCACAGATATCCACTCAGACTCCATGGCGATCCTCGATCAGTAACAAACACAGATACATATACACGCATACAAAAATAGATGCATACATAGACCCAGGTCATAAGTCGCGTGGCGTGCACTGTCCAACCAGCTTCCCACTCTATTACTAACAGGTGTTAACGTGCGTTGCTACCGGGCCTCACTTTCGGCTCGGGGCTTCTCTCTTGAAGCCCATTTTTTTTGTTTGACCCTGTCATAGAAGTCTTCGTCTTCTACTGCTTTCTAGAGGAGCGGTCTAGACCCTACAGCAATTTGTGTTTATTGGCCATGGCAGGATAAGGTATAGAGCGAAAAGTCCTTGTAGGGAAGGGGAGGACGCATGAGAATATGCCAAAAGTTCAAGTTCTCGGTGCGAGGTTTCTACGTAGTCAGTTCCCCAGGTTCCCATGCCCGAAATGTAAGCACATACATATATACATACATACACCGACATGTGAATACAAGACAAAGAAACAAAGAATAGGGTCCATAGTGCCTGGTACAAGAATGACAGAGTATGAGAGTATGAGAGTATGAGAGCAACAGACTGACAAAGTAATAGTCACAGAATGACGGGGTCGATTTATAGGCCATCACACACCAGAACAAAAAAAGAAACACTGTCCACCAAGATCTACCACCCAGAAAGAGGGCCTTGACACAGGTTTTATGAAACACAGACTTTGCTCAATGGCGGCAGAGCAGGACTGACAGACCGAAACGCCTCAACAAAGTGGTCGATCTGGCGCTGAGGGTAGTAGTACGCGACGTCAGTAAAAGTATAAAGGGTAGTTGTGAGCCATATTATATTGCATGTGCAGACGACATGACGAACCTATATATGTATGTTGAATGATGCGCAATGTGAGAGACCAAACTTCACCAGCAAGCAAACCGAGTATCCCGGGATTATCGAGTATTAAACTAAAACAAGAAACATGAAGCAACGCTGAAAAAAAAACAAAACAAACACCACCCGAGGAGGATACTAGGCCATGAACAAGAGGCACAAAGTGCAAGGGGAAAAGGAAAGAAATGACAGCATATGGGACAAGAGAAAGAACAAAGATACGGAGACCCGAGTTGCTGACGTATGCACACGGCGTCAACCGGAGAAACAAAAAGACATAGACCGACACTCATTATGGTCTTGTCTTACTTGGACAACTATGACGAAGAGGTACTGAAATAGTAGTTCTCCCACAGATACTCATAGTCGGCCAGTATACCAGACACTAGGGATGGTGTTCGCCTTTTGATGCCATCAACAAAAGTCTTGGTCACATCGTCATAGAAGGCTCCACGCATGGTCCAGAAGCCCATGGCCCAGCCACGCTTGGTCCACTCGTCCCTCTCAAGCTGCGGCGTACCTAAGCTGCGGTTTCTTAGTTGACGAGCACCATACTCCAAGGCCACACCTGATAGCCACGGAGACCATTGGGCCCACTTGGACTTGGGTTTTGCGCGAGAAATGTATGCTGTGAGAGCAGCGTATACCAAGGGTGCAAGGATATGCATGATCTCGGCTGCATGGCCAGTGCCTCGAAGTTGACTGAGGAGGCTTGTCGCGGGCTTGATGTCATCGGCAGAGAGAACACGTCCAACAAGGTAGGTACTGATGTCATTCGCGTCGGGCAACGGAGGCATAACCATACCAGTACGAGGCATGTGCCATTCTTTGTCTTGGGTGTCACTTGGTTTGGTGGACTTGGGCCTGCCCAGCAAGTCTTCCAGGGTTTCCTCTCCCATCAGCTCGCGAAGGGCGGCACCATCGTCATTCTCACCAAGGGCATCCTGGGGAATGGTCGGCCGTTCAGGCAGAACTGGGGTTACCAGAGAGCGGCTTCGTGTAATACGCAGCAGAAGTAATCTACAAAAGGCCTTTATAGCCTCTATGCCAATTACTACTCTCCAACGAAGCTTTTCTCCTCCACGACGCTTTGCCGCCATTTCACAGAGAAGCTGGACGTACGAGGCCATCTGCAATAAGGTGGCGATGCGGCGATAAAACGCGCTACGTTTTGTCCAGTGTCGTGTGTATCGCGAGTGTAGAGATGGAGCACCATGGGGCCCAGGAAGATGGGCGATGGCACGAGAAAGGAGGCTGTCGTGATACATGGAAAGCAACTGTATGCCAGAGTGGAGAGATTCCGACGCAATTTCAGCATCTCGGAAGCGACCTTTGGGGGCAAGTGTTAGCTGGAAGGTCTCGAGTACGTGAATAGGCGGTGTACGGAAAGCATGAAGGAGGTGGATAGAGAGTTGCGTACCGGGGATAATGTACGTCAGAGACCGCAACGCGGACTCTATTTGCGATACGTTGCCGGCATTTCTTTCGATATAAGAGTCATACATGCCCAGCCAACTGGCGCTAGAAGCAGGCTGAATTGCGCCAGAATGTGGCTTGGGGGACAGAGACGCCATTAACGCAGGTTGTCGAGGAAGTGATGCAGCGTAGCAAGCTTTGTCTGTCGGGGATGGTACAATTTCGCGGGCGCTTGATCGAGAAGGACGAGGCTGGAGGAGACGAAAAGAACACGGTGGCCGGGTTACGGAGTGAAACAAATCGTAGAGACAGACAACAATTGGAACGGCAAAGAAAGTCAAAGGCGACAGCGATCAAATAGCGTCTGCTGCAGGTGTTGAAATGGATGAAGTAATTAATTACCTGACGCAGGTACCGCGGGTCGTGATGCTTGTTTGGCGTGTGAGCGTCGCGATGGAGCCGAGGCTGTGGGGGCGTGGCTAACGGGGCAGGATGTAAGGCATGCGATGGGAGAGAACCCCTGTAGATAAAAGATACTTAAGATCCCCGGTATAAGGATAACAGCATAGCTCGTGTAACACGAACTTGAGGCCAAGAATCTATCTCTTGAGCATGGCGTTAGAGATTACGTGACGAAACAGGAGCATTGCAGAGCTTAATATACCCGCCGATATTGAGACTATCAAGGGCGAAATACAGTACATTTTGACAATCGTGAGTGAAATATATACAATAGAAACGACTAGCAAATACGCCCATCCTCTCCCTGCCCATCCAAGACATTAGTACTTGTGACAGTATTGGACCGTCATTTTATATTCCAAGGAAAACGACTCTTTTACAGACACCAGCGGTAGTCAATAGAGTCCGGACCGTCCTTGAGCTTGTCGGTCGGAACTGTGATGGGATTCACCTTGACACCCTGAATCTTATCTCGTCTTCGGTTATCACACATCATATAGAAGCCAAAGGCAAGGGTGAGCACCATGCCTACGCCGCCGAAACTGGCAGTGGTTACGAGGGCAGGAATGTACTTGGGCGCATCCTTGTTGAGGAAGATGTTGGAACTGACAACACCCATCAAATTGGCCACGGGCACACCGACTGATGTCAGCATCATGCGTCTGTTCTCGTTGGCGATGTTGTTGTTGTACAGCACATCTAGAAGCACACTGGGTGCCGAAGTTCCCCAAGTCATCATAAAGGAGGCAAAGTAGGCTACGTGTATCCTGTGTTCAACGTCAATGGCAGCGTAGATGACCATGCCGGTAAAGGTAAACATGAAGCCGGCAGCCACGTAGGGGAAGCGGACCCGGTGGTAGTCAGAGGCAAATGCCAGTATCAGCAGCATGACAGCACCAGAGACGTTTGGCGCTACTGTGTACAGATTGGTCTTGGCGGCGCCATATCCTAAGCGAGCGACAATCTGGGGCAGGAAGAGGTTTACACTTTGCAGCGGCACGCCAAGGCAGACTTGGATGGCCAGGATGACGTAGGAAGAGGGCTGGCGGAAGATCTTGAGAGCATCCTTGAGATCAAAGGGCTCATTGACCTTGGATGACGAATCGATGGCCATGCGGTGGTATGCCAGTTTCTTTTCCTCGGGACTGAGGAAGCTGGCCTCGGACGACGACTTGGGAAGATACCACAGAGTGAACAGGGCCACTAAGATAGTACCAGAGCCTTCGATAGCAAAGAGGTAGCGCCAAGAGGCTAGAGCGCCGCCCTTGATGTGGAAGACGCCATAGGCAAGAAGGCCACCAAACGCGGAAGCAATTGACTGGGCAGCATAGAAGATGGCCAGGCGACGGGCAAGTTCGCCGCGACGGTAGAATCTGCAAGGAAGGTCAATACATATGTACGTGCTGGCTGATGAAGGCAATGAGGTAATGGAAGAGGCAGTATTGCAGAGGAGGAGGAAGAGGAGAGGGAGGAAGAGGAAGAAGAAGAAGAATAAGGAGAAGAAGGGGAACATGACCACAGCAATATTAGCACAGTCCAGTTTACTCACAAGGTTTGGTAATAAATCACAATGGGGAAGAATGCAGACTCAGCCATGCCGAGAAACCAACGCAGCGCCATGATACCAGCAAAATTATGCGCGGCAAGCACCAGAAGCGTGAATGTGCCAAAGCAGAACATCATGCACGGCAGCACAACATGAGGGCCAAACTTCTTTCCAGCAATGCCCAGGAACGGAGCTGTCAAGACATACGGTACGAAGAAGACACTGAGGATCGTGTTGTACTGTGTGCCTTGTAGGTTCAGGTCGCGCTCCAGGCCGTTGGTTTTGGCGTTGCCTAGGTTGGACTTGTCCAACGAGTTGAACAGGTACATGACAGCCAGAACGGGCAACAGGCGCAGATCGAACTTCCATACCAGGGCACGTTCCGCCTTGGGGTCGATGATGTAAGTTTCATCGAAGTCGGCGGCTCTGGCTTCTTCGACGCTATGGACAGAGCGTAGTGAGGGCGTCTTTTCCGAGCCGACGATGGCATTCTTGGTTGTAGTCATGGTGTGTGTGTATGTGTATGTGTGTGTGTGTGTAAAGATGATGAAAAGAAAAGGCTCTCTCTTTCTCTCTCTCTCTCTCTCTCTCTCTCTCTCTCTCTCTCTCTCTCTCTCTCTCGCTGATAAAACAAACAAACTCGTAGCAGCACCAAACTATCTCGGTCTTCAATGCCAGAAACCCAGCCAGGCCTGATATGACAACGCATGCGCTGCGCTTGCCTTTATATCTATCACCGGATCTGTCTGTACGTTGGTACGGCTTCTCCTCTTCTCCTCTTCTTCTCTTCACCCTTAACCTTATCTATGGCCAGCGTTTCACTCGCTTATCGCTCTCTCTCTCATGACGCCCTTCTTTGCGACCCTGAGCACTACTCACAGCGTCAACGTCCTTCGCGCCCGGACACCCTTATTCCATCTTTCTTCCATCTTCGTTCTTGGTCCGAATGCCAACATCTAACCAAACCAATGCGTGCCGGTTGGTGGTACCTTGCCATCCTTGTCACCAAATTTCACACTTGTCGGCTAGTGAATCCCAGGGCAATCTGGCGATAACAAGATAACAAACTTCCGGTTCGGGCCAGCTGCTCTGCTGCCGACAAACAAGCTTTACGTTGGGTCTGTGCTTAACGTGAATACGGGTAGGTTAGCGCTGAGCCCCAAGTTGACATTGGCATACTACACATATCTTGGCCTTTTCTTGTTTGTTTGCCAGTCTTGCCCATCAGACGAACGACAGGTCATGCGGCAAGCCAGCCGGAGCGGAGCGTCTTGCTGGCTCACTGTAGCGCAGACATGCCCTTCTGCTTTTCATTCTTCATTTAGGCCGGCTTGACTTTGTTTTGCCTCAAGGATTTAAGGGCCTCGCTCGTCCTCATCCTAGCAAGGCGACACGTTTCCGATTGAAGGTTGGTCGTGAGATAGGGCCCATTACGGAGGATCAATCTTTATCCCGGCAGTAGATAGACTGTATATCATTTGTTGCGGGAATGTGTGACATGTTGCATCTTGTCAGCAAGAAGACAAGGCCACAAAAAACCAAGGCGACACGCGGCTATTATGGTTAACTTGCCACCCCTAAAAATGGCTGGCTGTGCATTGAAATGATCGTTCGGTGTCTAGGACAAAGGGCGTGATATGCAATTAGGGGAGAGTTTATGCTATAATGAACTACAGAAATCAGAAAGTAAAAAAGGGAAACCAAGAAAAGCAGGCCGGCTGAACATTCAACCATCAGTCGGCAATACTTATGTTGTGATGAGTCGGTGTTTGCGAATGGCGCCAGTGTAGTCGATTCGGCTACTAGTGCAGCGCCCACCATTAATATCTCCTGACTTTTAGCCAGCCAGCCAGCCAGCCAGCCATCCATCCATCCATCCATCCATCCATACTCTCACTATTTTCAAGCCCGTTGCTCAAACTGCCTCAACGGAAGCTCGTCGACATCTTGCTGGGGCTTCTCTTGCTGGGACTCATGCTCATGCTTCGGTCGCGGTAGTCTCCACCGCGGAAATCGCCCTTGTATGGACTGCGTTTACTGGTCGGTGTCTGGGGGGGCGCCATCAGCGTATGGATTCTATGTCTGGCTGATCGAGGCTCCTCGTGCTCCATGTCTTCGTTCATCAACGCCATATGACGTCGGGTGGATGGCGTCTGTAAAGGCACATACATGTAGCCCTGGCTGGGATCTGGAGGCCCCCCAAAACCTGAGCCAGCTGCCGCAGCTGGTGCTGAGGATGCAGGAGCAGAAGTCGTTGGAGAGGCTCGGGGATATGCATTTCGAAAGAGCGACACGTTGGCGGCAAATATGGCGATAAAAAGCAAACCACCGACAAGAAGCTATAAACCATGGCATATTAGTTAGACTGTTCCGGCAACTCAAATACACGCGGTGGAAATAAAGGACATCAGCAATATCTGAGGCTAAACTCACCCAGGAACGGAACTGCATAGTCCCCGAAAACTCATTCACGATTTCGGCAATCTCACGAATCACAACACGGATGCTCATCACTGCATCGACGTCTCGTTGCATACAAACATCCCACTCTGCGCAGCGGTCTCTGAGATATGGAACTGGACCGCCGGCCTGGCCACAGCGATTCTCCAAATAGTTGGTTGTGCATTCCTGCACTTCGTTGATTGAGTTGGCTCGAGCTGCAGCATTGGCTTTTTCCAAGTCGGATTTGATGGCGCCAATAATCTGCCAGCAAAATAGCATGACTCCCGAAAAGATGGTTACGTTGAAGCCAACTTGAATCCACTTGTAGAAGTTCTCGGGCGCATTGGGATGTTCTTCCATGGCCTTGAGCATACCACCCATCCAACCATTATTTTTTGGGCGATCTCGGCGGCGCTGGGGAATACTGGACGTAGATGACGATGACATTGGTCGACTATCGTCTTCTGTCTCATAGTCAGAAGCATCCGTATAATGACCCAGTCTGTATCTAGAGCCTCCCACGTCTCTATCAAGAACCTGTCGTGTACGCCTGCGAATTACATCCATTGAGGAAAACTCACGATGGGCACGAGGGATTTCACCACGGCCAGGCCGCCGAGAGCTCTTGATATAGCGGTACCTTTTGTCGATTTTGGTAGGAGTTATAGTGGCAAATGAGTCGTCGGTTTTATCGGCTTCTGGGGTTTCCATTTCAACATCAGATGTCTTCTCAGTCAGCGCCGGGCTGCTTTCCGGTTCTGAGTATATAGACTCGTTGAACGGTCGGCGTGGAGTGGTGAAGGCTGGGTTGCGAAACGGAGGTGCCGCCGGAGGCTGTAACTTCGGCGTAAAAGGATTGTTGGAAGAGAGAGGGCCTAGAGATTTGGACGGCGTTGCAGGCAGCTTGGAAGACGAGTTGACTGAAGCAAATGGGTTCGAGGCAAATATCGTATTCGTCGGTCGACTTGGTGTACCAAAGCCTATATATAACATTACAGAACGAGCATGTTAGTATACGGCAAATTCAACAGCCGGCATCTCAGCATGGATATCGTGTTCCATGGCTACGCGGACGTAGGGAAATCGCACATACAGCTTTGAGGTTGGGGTTGTGCAACTGTAGCAGTATTGCTATTGCTATTGCTGTTGTTGTTATTGTTGCTGATATGCTTGGCGAACGGGCTGCTTGCATCCAACGGCCCGGTGCCGTGATACTCCCAGTCCATGGGGCCTTCAAAAGTCCTTCGGTCCATTATCAACAAATGACGGGTGTGATTATCTCCGTAATATCAGTAACAGCAAAAGCGTATGCGATGTTTTGACTGTGTCGTAAGGGTAAGAGGCGTGAAAGTGGTGGAATTCAATCCTGTCAAAGACCAAGACAAAGATGTAGAGGATAAAGAAGCAATAAATAAAATGAGAAACAATGTTGATTCCACCTCGTTTTGCGACACTGACTCCTGATGCTGACTGGGAAGATCTTATATATATGTCGGTACGAGCCCACTCACTGATGTACATGGAATCAAGTCCACTGTATCCAGTTGAAACGCAGCAAGTAGTTGGCAAGAAGAACAATCGATTGTTTTTTTTCTACCTTTTTGCATCGCTGGCGTGTGGAATTCTTTAGTTGTAGGGGCAACCAGCCACAAAGCTTTGAGCTTGTCGTTGCGTGCCACCCTAGCGGTTGGGTAATAGATACAAATGTCTGTTCTCTAACCCTTCAGGTAAAACGCCAAGTCACGTGTAGCGACAAGGCTGAAAGGGAGCCCGCCAAAAAGTTCGGAAGGCTGACTGACGTACGATGTTTCGCGACTAATTTAGTTGGGCAGACGACCTGCCTATCATCACAATACGTTTGCAATTTATCAACCTAACCGCCAACGACAACCCCTAGAGGATAGTTTCCTCTATCCCTTAGACTTAACTCTGCGATTCTGCTGTCTATTCTTTTGATCATTTGTTTCTGTTCTCGAACTTTGTCCGCTCGAACAGACTCCAATTACGCGGCTGCCTTGACTACGCTCAACTCGCGCCATAATGTCGGAAACCGGCTCGGTTGTTGGCTTATCCGCAGCCCAAGATGAACCTCATCGTGATAGCCCAGCTATCGACCATGACGATCATGATCTTCTTTCAGAGGTTGATGATGCCGATGCTGAGGAATACGACCCTGATAAGGCGAACATTGAAGACCGACCCGTTACTATTGACGAGAATATTGCCCGTACACTGAAGGCTGCTCGTAGAGCTCCCGTGGAGGTGGAGAAAAAGCCGCGTGAAGGCCGTCGTGAAAAAAAGCGGCCTCGTGACGAAGATACAGACATGGGCGACGCCCCAGACGTAGCCTCACGGCCTCAAAAGACTCGCCATAATACACAAACCACAGCAAATGAACCCAGAAAGGCTCCTGAAGAGGACGATTCCAATCTCACCCCAGAAGAGCGCCGCCGCAAGGAGCTGCAACGGGTGCTTGATGCAGCTGGCAAAGCGCCGAAGAAGGCTCGGAAAAAGAAAGGCGAGATGGTACGGCTTTCCCTCAATCCCTCGTCCCTCGTCCGTTATTGGAGTTTCAACTCTTGTGGTTGTCGCAATGCTTCAATAATCCTCCAAATGTCATGCTAACAAAACAATACCTGTTTCTAGGATCTTGACGACCCGATTGATGAGCAAATCAATACACTGGTTGTGCAAATGGAACGAGCCTGCCAATCCGATAACGATGCCCGCCAGAATGGACAGCCTGCTGTTCATAAACTGCGCTTGTTGCCCCAAGTCGTCGCCATGATGAACAGAAACTCAGCGCAGGCTGCTGTCGTTGATCCCGATAGTAGCTTTCTACGTGCTGTGCGCTACTTCCTCGAGCCACTTTATGATGGTAGTATTCCTGCCTACAACATTCAGCGTGAGCTATTCTCTGGTCTGATGAAGCTGCCTATTGACAAAGAGGCACTGCTGAGCAGTGGCTTGGGCAAAGTTGTATTCTTCTATACCAAATCAAAGAAGCCTGAGGTTTCTATCAAGCGTATGGCTGAAAAGCTAGTTGGTGATTGGAGCCGTCCGATTCTGCGCCGGACTGATGATTATCGCAAGCGTCACGTGGAGACAGCAGAATATGATTATCAGTACGTTGTTGACCTTTCTATATTTCGCCTTTCTCTATCTTTCTTTTTATTAGGAAATATCCACCCCCCCCCCCCTTCGTACAATGAAAAAGAAACAAAATACCGAAATTCTAACTATTTTATAGAGCCGCCAAACTGGCCCAACACCAGGAAAGTTCACAGATCAGCCTTTCCCAACGTCCCGGTTTATCTTCACACGAAGCCGATCGTCAACGAGCCCTTGCTCTCCCTGATACATCAGGTCGCGCTCGCCTCATGGACCGGCCTGTCAGTTACACTGTGGCCCCCGTCAGCACTTTCAATGGAGCGCCTCGTACCAATGGTGACCATCGTCCCATTGGTGCTAGTGGTATCGATGCCTTTCGTCGCATGGCATCAAAGGCCAAGCGTCGGAATGCTTAGAGAGCTTAAGCTGTGCGTTTCTTTTGGTTTGTTTTTAGTTTTCATTCACCTTTTTCATCGCTGTTCTGTAGTACTCTAGTGGCCTGCTCTGCTCTTTATTCGTCTTATTTGGGATTTCTTTTGATCAACTTTCTTGTTCTTTACGTTATGGCGCATAGTGGACTTTATGGGTATTTCTTTTTTAAACACAGACGATTTCCTATAATGAAAATCCTCACTATTGCAGGTTTGTTCACCGCTAGAAACCAGACAGTACCAGCAAACGGCACTCTAAAGAAATACACCCCGAGATACTCAAGTATTAGTGTTGTATTGTTGAGTTCGCAGTATAATTGAATGATCATGACACAATACATGCGTAGACTGAGCACATGTAAAATTCGTGCGTATATATAGCAGTGAATGAACAGCTGAAGGAAATCTATGTGTTTTAAAACTCAAGGTTATACCTCGCAAGCAGATATGCAGAACTCATCAGCAGTTGTGAGGCGTATGGGAAAAGATGTGACGTAGAATGTAGGAAGGGTGGGAGTATAAAAAGCAACTAGACGAGGAGGACTACTATCTGTAGTTTTATCAGTTGCGAGTCTCACACGCCCAGCCTTCAATCTTTTCCCCCCGTGATCCAACCTCTAGACCCTCAACCTTGATACCCTTCATGTCCAGAGTATCCTCTAACCATCGGTGACCGGCCATACCGCCAGCATTAGCCCTCCGCTCCGGAATCAACTCTAACATGGGAATCAAGAAGCTGGAAATCTCTGCCGCTTCGGATTCTTTAAGTTGGTATTTTTCCCGCAGCACATCAGGAAGAGCCCAATGACGTAGGCGGTGAATATTCCGAAGCTCGCCCTTGCGATTGAATATTTCTTGGGACCATTTTCCAGACAGACATAGGCTTTTAGGGAAAGGGCCCAGGAGCTCGATGATTTGTGCAATGTGATCGTCGTCTTTACCATACTTGGTGCCGGATTGGGGGTCAAAGAGATAATCGCCCGTTATGAGTTCAAAGACCTGTTATAGATTGTTAGAATGTTATCGAAATTGCGGTTGCCCAGTAATAGTACCCGAGTACATATGGATGTGAGTTGAGCCGGAAAAGAACAACAAACACAACAAAAAGAAATACTTACCATAGCAGCCATACTCCATACATCAGTACTGGCTCCCCATTTCCCTCCCAGAATAACCTCGGGTGACCGGTATTGACGCGTTTGGATATCGTTGGTAAAGTGATGGTTCACCCAGCAGGCGTTGCCAAGGTCGGCAATCTTGACGCTGATGATTTCGCTGGAGAATAGTTCTTCGGCTTTGCGCTTGTCACTGGGAGTTGATTTGTCCAAGGACAATGCATCAGACAAGTCCTTACTCAGGATATCACTGATTAAACAAGTGATGTTAGGCGCGACGTTTTTGACTGCATACAAAATCGCCCATAAAGCAGGAAACCGAAAGGGGATGGGTGATGTACTTACGCTGTCTTTTCCCGTTGCTTCTGCTGTTCTTCAAGTTTTTCGTCTTGGGTCGGAGCTGAACAGATTGACGGGATGTTAGCAAGACATTACAGAAAATGGGAGGTATTTGGAAAGAATGATTCAAAACATACTGTTGCCGTCAAGAACTTGGCCAAGGCTTGCAGTTCCGGGAGAGAAGGGGTTGCCGTTTTGGTTGAAGCTGGTATGTAAGGGAGAAGGTAAAGGCTGACTACCAGTGATGAGAGTGCGGCGACGTCTTCTACCGTTGCGATTGTTCTCTTTATGATTGGGGTCGCTCTTGATAACCTTTTTGACAATTTGCTCCACGTCGCCGATATCGATGAGGACATTCTCGGGTTTCAAATCGGTATGAATTATGCCGCACTCACGATGCAGATAGTCCAGACCCAGTAACACTTGCTTGGTAATTTGCTTGACATAGGCCATGGGAATTCCGCGATGGTTCCAGCGTTTGATGAGACCCAGAAGGTTCTCACCAAGGACCTCAAATACCATACATACGTGAGTGCCATTGGGACCCTTGTGTTCAAAGGAATCGAGCAGGCTGACCACGTGCTTGCGACCAGGGTGATTTGGGTTTGCCTGAACAATCTTGTTGAGGAGTTTGATCTCGTCGATGGCAGTCTCGGAATAATGAGGAGCCGACCGCACGACTTTTAGGGCGACATGCTTTCCAGCCTTGTTGTCACGCGAAAGCCAAACTGTAGAGAAATGACCCCAGCCAAGCTTTCGCACAACAGTATAGCGGCCGTTATTGAAGTTTTCACCGATGGTCACCGGGTGGTAACCACCATGGCAATAGTCTTCGGAGTCTTCTTCGTCAGCTGCATTCTCGGTGGCAAGTCCTTCGTCGGCGGAGGATACAGAGACGGGCGAGTCGGGTCCGGGTTGGGTGTTTCTATAAGTAGATGTGCAATGTTAGCAAAGGCAATATGGCAGTGCAGGGCGACATAATGTAACGGGAATATGATGTTTGTCAGGGTTGTCAGTTGGGCGATGGTGTCAAGGAAACAAGGAATAAGAGGGAAGGGACAAGAGAAAGAGAGAAAAAAAAAACAGGCAAAAAAACAGTATAACGAGAAGAGCGATAGGCCTCGACTTAGACAGCCATCGACAGGAGATAAACTCTTGTTCTTTCCGCAGAATGGTGGGGGATTTTTTTGTACCGCGACTTGAGATGATGATGATGCTTCTTAGGGGTTCCAGTAGAAGGCATTTTGGGAAGGTAATTTGGATCTAAGATTTGAACACAAAGATGAACAAAATATTAAAGAGAGCGGGAAGGGAGACGTAGGGAGTGTAGCGAAGAAGAAAAAAAAAAGAACAAAAATAGGGACGGCGCTTAAAACCGCAGACGCAATGAGAAAGGAAGGAGGGAGAGCGACGAGATAGGCGCAGAGATGGAACAGCGAATAGATTTCAGCACAGAATAAAAAGGCCTGTAGGATCTTGTCACTGTGTGATTTTCTGCACGTCTTGACAAGGCTCGCACCTGGACTGGCTGGTATAGTGTAGCGCAAGAGTTAAGAAGCTTCGGCTCGTGATGAGGCGATATAAATGGCAAATTCAATGTGGACCAAATGAAATGACCCAAGTCAACGATTGAGGTGCATTTGGGAGAAGAGAAAAGACGAAATGTCAAGGTAGATACGTTGGACCGAATTCTCTTGCCAATGAGTGTGAGTTGCCGTACCGTGAAAGCAAGTACGAACGCAGCCCAAGACAAGCACTAAAAAAACGATCAATAGCGGCGATTTTGGTCTGCGTTGGTGGAGCATTTCCCTTGTGTTGTCTTGCCTTGCCTTGCACACTTGTTCAAGACAAGGGTAGATAGAGGTGGCATGAATCGAACAAGTCAGACTTGCTTGCGCGCATCATGTGTCAAGGCAATACACAGAGTATATGGGGGTGTGTATCGACCAACAATTGGATGGGCACCGTGAATGAGGCCAGAGCAGTGCACCCACCGTCTGCCATGAACATGTGGGAGGTATGGGAGCCAAGACTGGTCAATGATCAGGAGGAAGAAAAGGGCAGGGGGATAGTTTAGAAGAGGGGCAAAGAAAAATAATGACGGTGTGGTAAGCAAGGGGCAGGACAAGAAAGAATAGATGAGACTGCCGAGATCAGGAGAACAAGCGGCCCGATGGACCAAATGAAGTGGCTGTGAGAAAGGGAAGGCAAGGTCCGTAATGCAAAGCCCAGGGAAACGGAGAAGAAGAATGTGGTAGATGCCGAGCAAATACGGCAGTGATGAAACGTCGGCGCATGAAAGTCTAGACTTCCTGGACTTTAAGTGTGTCTGTTTGCCCCAACACCTGTCCTTTGAGCACGTCGCCTCAATGTTGCTTTGTTTTTGCTTGGGAGGAGGAGGGGGGGGGGGGCATCCAGTAGACCTAAGCTTTTTGTCACTCAAGACAACGCAGAATAAACGTCAATGCAGAGAAGAATGAGTATGGGAGAATGAAGGGAACGGGTGAGTGAGATAGAATAGTAACCACAAAGACAGGTGAATGCTGATCATCAGTGTATATGTCGTGGAAGCAACAAGTTACACGATTGATAAGTAACAACGCATGTGCTGACTATCGGGAAAGATACAGAAGCACAGACGGATGTTATGCAGCACAACAAGACTGTGAGCTTGGTCTTGGTAGGAAAACAGATGGGTTTGAAGGGCAAGGTCGACGAAAATCACCAACTTACCCAGCGTCCGAGGTTATTATGGGCTTCAAAGCTTCCTTCTTACGCTTCTTAGCGGCAGCATTATCTGTATCAGGCCCTTCGATGTTGTAAGTGGTGTCGACGGTCGTGTTGCTGGTTGCACCTGCGGTACTGGAGTTCTTGATGTTGGTTGCAGTAGTTGATCCCACGTTTGGTTGCGAGGGTTTGCCATTGCTGTTGCCATTGGTGTAGGAGGCATCACCAGCCTTGAGGTGACCCAGAGTCGGGCCGTTAGTTGCAACGTCCGCCATGATTATCTGGGGATAATGATATGAATGGGTATGTGTAGTAGAGCGGCCGTAGCGTAAAAGAAGCGAAAAGGAAAGAAAAGAAAATTATGAAGCGGGCCAACGAAGCCAAATTTTTTGAGTGATTATGGTCGAGATGGTTTGTTTTTGTTGGTGGTGCCAATATCGGTATTGGTATCTGTATCGGTGGCGGTGTCGGTATGTGATTGTAGTATATTCCTCAAGGGAGATTGGGAGGGTATCCCCAAGATCGAAATGAGAGCAAATATCGTCAGTGAGCGTGGAGAAAAAGTATATCGGTGACGAGGGGCTGGTTGTGCGCAAGATGGCAGAAGGAGAATCAAGGTTCTGTTGGTCGCTATGGTCTCACAATATTAAAATGTGTGGGGGTAAAGAGAGGAGGAGGAGGATGGGAATCCGTCGCTGAAAAGAAGACAAGATAAAGGAACGGACGCAATAGGGTCGCGGGTGAAGAGAAAACTTGAGGAGGGGGGGGGGGTGGTCGGGGGATACGTATGTATTATAAATATAAGTATATAAACGGGATGAAGATGAGGTGAAAGAAACACAGATGACTCGACTTTTTTTGTGTTTTTTTTTATTTTTTTGATGGTTTTTCTCTTTTGTGTCAACCCAAAAAAAGCACGATTACGATTAAACAAATGGCGAAGCAGAAGAGGGATGCGGAGGACGGAAAAGAAATGAGGGAAAAGAAGAGGGAGATGGAATGATTGGAGGAGACAAGGACACCCAGTACAAGAAGAAAGGTATGGAAAAAGAGACAGACACCAATGGAATCAAGCAGAAATTCAGAATGCAAGAACGATGGAAACAACAACAACAATAACAATAACAACACGACAACGGATTGGGCCACGAGTAGGGACGGACAAGTACACAAGTATTAAGTGTTTGCATACATACTTACATAGTTTTAAAATAACTGCAGAGGGGCGTCTTGTAAAATATTACGAAAAGAATACAACTGGGTGCATGTATTTATAGATGCATCAGCTTACTTACTTTTCACCACAGTCCATCTTCATTGGTGTGCTCGGTCGTCCGCCGAATTGCCCATGCTAACAGGCAGTAAAAGTCTGTAAATAAGACCCCTGGACGCTATTTTGCTCCAGTGTTTTTGTAGCTATCTAACCCTAGTGGTCATGTGCCCAATTGCTTTAATTCTCATCGTTTTGGGACCGTAACACAGGTTACACAACATCCAGCATACCATGTACTTACTACAATAAAGAAGCGGATGCATGCATGAATACACTGTACGCACATATACAAACACTCGTGCTGCACTATTGCTGTACAAACTACGCCTACTTGGATAAATAGACTAGTATTATGTACTTTCACGCTGTCAGGCTACCCAAAGCTCGTCATATGGTAGTAATCTTCGAGTTCGTTCCTGAAATTTCCACCTTGGACGTCGGGGTAGGAACTATCCCAAGCCTGGATTGCATGAGCACGACGTATGTATCAAATACACATAAACACGTGCACCATGCTGGTATTGAGCGAGCCTGACATACGATATGATGCCGCTTTCTAACGACACATGTACACATAGCGAGCTCGGGCGGAACCGAGTTTCAGCCGTGTCTTGCGTCCACCGCCATGGCGTCATTACTCTCGTATATAATTCGAATTGCGGAAAAAAAAAACAAAAGTCAAATTATTATCACAAGAAAGCCAACACTATTGCATACTATTCACTCTACAACCGTCATCTTCTCAACTGTCTTAACGAGCCCCGTCATCGGGCACATTGCCGGCTTCTCACTCTCACTATCCCCAGCAGCCATCGCCATAGGACAGCCGCCAGTCTTGGCATTTTCATGCTCAAGGTCCTTCAAAAACTCCTCACCATCGCGAACACACCACTTGGAGAAGAGGTCGTTTTGAATCCATATAACCTTTCCTAGGGCACGGACCATCGCTATTCTCTTGGACATGGGAAGGCCATTGTATGTAAGGATGGATTCGTTCAGAAGATTCTGGATCAAGCAAAGTGTTGCATTGATGTGAATGTACTCGACGTGCAGAGGATGGGTTCTCTTGAGACCAACATGCATTGCGCTGTGAAAGGCAGACGGTACAAGGTTAGCGGCAGAGCTCTGGGGACAGGAATATTCCAGACTGTTAAGTAATGTATGGAACAGTCTCTCTTACCCAACGTTATCCAGGTACTCCCAGAAGGCCAGCTGAGACTGGTCTGAGCAAATCTTGGTCAAATAAGAGTTCAAAAACATCTTTCTCTCTTTGAGCTCAGGGCTGTTCTCGTCCAGCTGGTCCTCAACAGACTCTTCGCCACGAGTATCACGAAACTGAAAAGCACGGGCAGTTATGTCGTAGTTGAGAAGTTTACGATAAATCAGATGAACGACAGCAGGAATGAGATCCTTGACAAACTTTGCCCCCAGGGCTAGAGCGGCGAGATCATCTAGAACAGGGAAGAAGAGAAAAGAAACACACTCCTGTGTTAGTCATTGAGTATATACGCTGAAATACATACAGCGAAGGTTGGTCAAGGTCTATCTGGCGATATGGCGATACTTTGCCCCACACTTCATTTCTTATATACGTACCGCTGTTGAAGTCGAGGAAGTCGTGGAGATATGCTATCCGAGCCTCCAGACTAGTGTAGAGTGACTTGCGATCGATGTGCTTCATGGTTAAACTGACCAAGTGTCGAGTGGATAGGAGAAAACGAGTACGTATATAAGGCAGGGTGGGGTGACTGAAGAAGGAGGCCCAAGTACTATTCTGCTGTGAGAATGACGAGCCCAGAGCCACACATACACACGAACAACAGATGTGTGGAGGGGGAAAAAAGAAGAGACGAAACAAGACAAGACAAGACAAGATGAGAATGTAGGACGGATGAAGCGGAGAGAAGCGGAGAGAAGCAGGGAAAGAAGAAGGAGAAAAGGAGAGAAGAAGGAAAGAAATGATAAGAGGGAGAGAGAAAGAGAGAGAAAGAGAGAGAAAGAGTATAAATACAAGACACAGGACGTGGGGAGATAGCCGCTTTATAACCTCGCCATGGCTGGACTGGCTGGACTCGACATCTTTACCCCGAATAGTGGAAATCGAGCAACATAACACAAGCTTAGTCGTAGCTCTGAAATAATCAGGTCAAAAGTTTATGCAAACAGTCACTAACAAGCCTCTTGTAGGAACACCAATAAGGAAGAGGAAGAGGAAGAGGAACAGGAACCAGGAAAAAGAACAGGGAATATCACCAACAAAGCCCCCTCCCCTCCACTCTATTCTCTCCCATAGCAATGTTTTCTCGAGTCTCACCCCTCCCCCTTGTTCCTGCTTGTCATGAAGGAAGTTGGCTACTTACAGCCGGAGGTGTCCTAGCATAGATGTATCTCTATGTATCTCTATAGGTATGGAGATATGTATGTACATGTATACTCAGATATATCTAGTATGCGTCAACATGATAAACAGGTAGTAGGCAGGTATGAGGGGGCCTGCAAGCTTGCCAGTGAAGTGGATAGGTTTGCGGTAAGGGCCGCCCAGTATTATTAGTTTCCCACAGCAAATAATAGTGTGCTAAGAAGCCCAGGTTCTGTGCGCATGTATTTGGAGAGTCATCCCAAACAAGAAGAGAAAACAACGCCGCTCGTACCGCAGTGGGTGAACGTGATAACGGGAAAGAACACGGATATTGGTGACAAACAGGACAGGCGGGCGGACTGACAGGACGGACAAGACAAACGATAGTGGCACAACCCAGCACAGATAGCACCCCTACCCCTTCTTATTATTCTCATCTCATATCCGAGTTAACCTGGACCACTAGAATACTCACCATCCATCCCGGACTATGTATCAAATCAAAGCTGCAAAATCATCCGTAGCTTATTCAAAACTCCAAAGGGATAGTTAACGAAAGCCAGAACACCTTACTGTAACACACCTTAACGCAAGGGGTTGATCCGGGGGGATGGGGGGGGGGGGGTTGAGAACGCAACCTCTGCCTACTCTGTATGATATCGGCTAGCCACGTGTTGAGACGGCTAGCATGTTCTAGCTCTTTTGTTCTTTTGTTTTTCCATGTCTCTTGTCTAGTCGTCCTAGACAGATTTTCTTTTTCTTCCCTTCCATGTAGCCCTCCTTGCCATGGGATGGCGATTAATGTCTCTCTCCTAGGCCTTCCTGTGGGAGAGAACCATTTTTTTTTCGACCGGGCATTATCGAGTCCATTGATAAATCACTAGTTTGAATCAATGCCAGGGACAGCCTCCAAAGAGTGAAAGCCATGGGAAGCCATGGGAAGCCATGGGAAGGATTTAGAGCGGAGGGGAAAAGAAAAAGACAAGGGAGGGGGGTTCAAGCGTTTTTCTTCCGCACCTATCCGTCCAACAGGTCGAGAGCAAACAAAGGGAAAAGGACACAGATACAGAGAGCTTGTCGGAAGGGAAGAGAAGGGGGGAAGAGAGAAGGGAAAAGAGAGAGGGCAGAGGGGCAAGGCTGATTGATGCATGGGGAAATGGGAATATGCTCTCTGCTTTCATACAACAATCCAACGCTATCAATTTCAGAACTTAAAGACGGCGTTGTATTACAAACACAGCCGGGACCGACCTGGTATCATCAGGCCTGTAGCCACGCTGCTGAACTCGAGGGTTTTGTCATAAACTGACCCCATAATTCCGCGAACTGTGATACGCATCAATTGACAGGACGCTGTGGTCCATCAGCCAAAATGGCACACAACTACAGCTGGCAAGGATTGGGGGATGCTTGTTGTGCAGTGCAATGCATTCCACGTTGCATCTAGCATATCAATTGCAAGATATGCCCGGTGTGAGATACGTTTTGTCCTCGCTAAAAGCTCGTCCGTGCGTTGGCTGAATTGTTGATGTTCACAGGTGGATAAGATGAGAGGGAACAGGCCACTCAAGTTTGCTCCAGCTGGCGGGGTGTGTGTGCGGGTGAGTGAGTGCG
The DNA here is from genome assembly GCA_017591655.1 of Thielaviopsis populi. NCBI lineage: Eukaryota > Fungi > Ascomycota > Sordariomycetes > Microascales > Ceratocystidaceae > Thielaviopsis > Thielaviopsis populi. The sequence continues at coordinate 27,575 of JADILG010000023.1, read as the reverse complement.
TGTGTGTGTACGTGGCTGTAGTGTTTATGCGTATGATTTAACTGTTGGGTGTCAAAGTTGTTGAGTTGTTAATTCATTTTTTTCTCCGCTTTTTGTAGTCCACCATGTTCTCCTCGTTTCTTTCTGCATTTCTTTCCCTGTGTGTGTGTGTGTGTGTGTGTATGGACTATCGTGCGCCTTACTGTGGTATCATTGTATCGTACATGCTGCTGTCGTGCTGTCGTGCTGCTGTCGTGCTGTCGTATTCATCCACCCAGTCTAGACTAATATCTAGGCCAGACAACCCTATGTCAAGTCATATTTAAGCAAGGCAAATAACAGCAACCATTTAGTTGCTTTGTCAGGAAAACTCATCCTAGGCCAGATACATACATAAAAGGGCCATAGCCCGCACCTGGGGACAGCTGAAAAGTGGGTATGCGCTTATCTCGCTTTCTACCTCTTGGCCTTGTGCGGTCTCCAGTTATATTATACATGATTACTTACTAGCACTGTCTTCCACGTGGCTGGCTACGGATTTACGGCCAATAAATTCTAACAAGCGAGGACCATAGAACAACTGAGGAAAAAATTGGCTTGTTTGGCTATGGTTGTATCTTCAAAATCACGCAGGTGCTAGCTTTCCAGATATACCAATTACTTTGAAAAGGAAACGATGCGCTTCCTTTCTCAGCAAGCATACATCACGTGACCAAAGAAACATACAAACCCTATCCCTGTCTCCCACCCCCCCCTCCCAGTCGCCATTATTGACTAGACATGCTTGTCATGGCCTCTTTCAACGCTGGATCTGCAATACATGATACAGGACCGGAACCACGAGTATCAATTAAATTACCACTTTGCAGTCTCTGATTTCATTCTTGCAGATATTCATGTCGTCAATCAGCTTGCCATCTAACCTCTCTGTGTCACATCAAACCCCTCGCCAAGATCTACTTATGACAACGTCATTGAAGCGCCATGGGAGCCAAGCCCCGGAACCCGAGTCTGAAGGCCCAAGACATGGCGAGAAGCGCCCAAAGTATAACAATCACAGCCTGGCTTCGACAAAGCGCCTCGAGGGCGAACTGAAGCAACGGACCACTAGCGCCATCTGTCACAATGACTACTTTTCTGTATTATCAGACGAAGTTGTTCTCCGTATCTTGGGGTTCCTGACCGTTCGTGAAATTCTATCTTTGGCTTCTGTTTCCCGGCGACTAAGCAACATAGCCTATGACTCACAACTTTGGCGTTCCCTGTTCTATAGCCACTTTGTCAAGCCTAGAGCCCTACGGGTTTCAGCCCGTCTCAATAGACCGGCGGTCCCGCCGCGTGCGGCGCTCAACACGGCTACCTGGCAGCTGGGCGATATTCGCTCTATCAGGCAAAAAGCACGTGAAGCTACAGATTGGAAGACAAATTACAAGGTACAACACAACTGGGCTAAGGGTGAGTGTCACTATGAGGAGATAATTATAGAAAAGAAGCCGTTGTGCCGTCGCATGCCTTCTCCTCGACACGCCCAAAACGGACTTGTTGGAATTGCGTCTTCACAGCATGGACTACGGATATTCTGTATGAAAGAGCGCCTCTTCATTGCAGATACGCCACTTCTCGATGAAGCTCCGACTAGCTTGTCGCTTGACTTCAAGCAGGCCGACGATCAGCAGCCCTTGGTTGTAGTTGGCTTCGACTCCGGAGCATTTGCTGTTTGGAAGCTAGAAAGAGCCCCGACGCCGTGCCTGAAACTCATCGCCAGGCAAGGCGAGAGAAAAGATATTGGAAACATCACAAATATCAGATGTTCGTATCCGTATATTATGGCCAGCACAACAAGCCCAGACCAGTTACATCTATTCGACATCAGTAGCGCACTCGGTGATATTTCTATAAGCAACCCCCAAGTCATCAGTCCTCTTGCCATATCAACTCTCCATGGACATTGCAACAAAGCCAGCACTCTTTCTATTCGACATCACTCTCCAACATCAACCACGGCCTCCATTGCCTTCTCTTCATCTTCCGTTCACGGATGGTGTATTGGGATACAGGAGCTTCACATCAAGCGACAAGATGGGCCATCTTCACAAGTTGAGGTTCACAGTACTCGCTCGCTTGTAAAGCCAACGCAAATGTATACAAATGCGGAACCAATGGGGACAGGCCATGACGCTCTTCCTGCGAAGCTGCACCACCAACCTCGGTCACTTGCCTATAACCACCCGTACTTGGTGGCTTCGCTCCCGGACAACACTCTTGTGCTTTTCATCTGTGAATCTACGTTAACCTCGTTTACAATCTCGGACGGGGTTCAGTTGACAGGAAATACATCGGCCATTGGAGGTATTGGCGTCACATCCCGAGGAAAGGCCATAAGCATTTCAAAATACACGGATGAAATTAGGATATGGGATCTCGAGGCACTGGGCTTTCTTATGGCCTCCCGACTCTCTACCTTTAGCAGAAAATATAAGCTGTCGATACCGAAAGGTAAGAGACAACTGACTGCTAAGGAATACCTCGGAAACCAAGACTGGGCCTTTTTCATGGGGCAGAATATTCTCGTGCGACCAAGGCCGGAGCGTAAGAAGATGATCTCTGTCACCTACACGGATGAAGATCAATGCCAAGAGTGGAGTAGTGACAGATTCTGGACCGGGTTTGACGACGAATATGTGGCTGTATCGAAGATGCTCCACGATGGGACTGAAGTCTTGACGTTGTATAATTTTACGTAGGGCCAGGTGTTGTTTGACAATCATAGTTGGTGACCACCATATGTGCCTCTACCAAGTGTGACTGGCAAACTAGCAGTGCTCGAGTATGTGGGAGAGGGGGGGGGGAGGAGGGGGGAATCTTCGGCAGTCATTTATCATCATATTCTACGGTCAAATTGCAGGTCATTATCGGCGTGGCTTCTTTCTGGAGTGCCGACGGAAGCTTGAGCAAAGGCCTGTGCGGATTGATTCATGGGCCCTTTGACATTTTGTTCTATAAGGTCACAGTACACATGTATCCAAGTACGTGTGATTATGTGACACGGCCCGAAAGCAAAATGGACCATTAAGCAATAAGCTGGCGCTCTGGCCCAGTATACAGTGTGCCCGGCCCGTACCCTGAAGTGTTGATTGTTTTGGGCAATAATACCAAGCCACCAAACATCAATGTTGGGTCTAAAAATGCCTATGGCTGCTTAGGCCAGGAAGCTGATTTTCAGTGAGGGGAGGAGAGGTAAGGTGATGCAGTATGTCCTAGGCGCATAAAGATAGGCATTCGTACACGGGGGTGGTATGATAAGGATGCAATCCATGTGATTATGGCGTTGGAATGCTGATTGGTGCGTTATACATACATGTTACTGATCCAAGCACGATGAAACAACCATATTAAGCCTGATAGCAGTGGAAGAATGGGCTGGATCGTCATGTTACCATTATGACTTATTCTTCTGTATTTGTATTGTTTGTCGAGTCCTTGCACCCAAGTCACTGGGTTTGAGCCTTCTTAATGGGCTGTTTGATTTATCGCACCGCCTGATATATTGTTATTTTGGCATTGGCTTCAATACGTGCTTGTGAATATGGGGGGGGGTAGGGCGGGCGGTCTTTTTGCCCAAGGTTTATTTATCAGGGGTCGGCAAGTTAGTAAAGTAGGGCTGTAGCATATCGCTTCTCTGAGCCAGTCTATTCAATGTTAGCATACAATGCCAATATGCTGATAGCGTTCTTTGCTGTCATCTAGAGGGTCTTTTTGTTGGGTTTCTAGCGTATGTGAACATAGAGAAGCAAAGGAAACGCCTATATCGAATATGCAGGCACGTCGAGTGTGTCTGCAGGTGTGTACATCCATATGTGCGTATATACATACCGGCATTCGAGCTTGCACATCTTCAGAGTACTCATTCTCGCGTGCTGGAAACAAGCTAGAGGCGCTATTCCTGCCCTTTCTTGATATCCAGATAGAATTCGGAGGGAAGCTTTCGGTATTATGGACGGATGACGTTTGAAGCGCTTGATGAGGACGAGCTATTCGCCAAGTTGGGCGAAGTGGAACAGGAGGTGGGAGGAGGAGCAAAAAGGAAGGACAACAACCAATGGAGAGAACTGATAACTGATGTTCTGCGGCTGGCTTCTTTCCCACCTGTGCCTACATGTGTGCATACAAATGTACATATGTGTATGGGCATGTAGGTATGCAGATAAATCGACATATCGGCATAGAGGTAGGTAGGTAGGTAGATATTGGGCTAGAACGCAGCTGGCCTCAACCGACACAGCAGAAACATCTCCCCCCCCCCCCCCCCCCTCTTCGCCCTCATACCTTCTGAGTATTTCGCCTCATCTCGCCTTGGGTTGATGCAAGTCTGGATACTAAACTAGGCAATTCAAGAGCTATCAGATTGTTCAATTGGAGTGCATTGGGCATACACATGACATGGAAGTACCTGTAGTCATGTAGTCTAGGGCCGTTCAAGGTGCATAGAGGGCACTGTTCTCCAGACAGGCGACTGGCAAGACGCTGTTGCTGCAATGGCTCACGCAACGATCTCGACAAACCGGCATCTGACGACGCCTGTTTATTGTTGTATGGTCTTGATTGATTGATTGATTGATTGTTTGTACGTGCGTGTTCTGGTTTGCTTCTTGCCATTCACATAGTTTCTGAGTCTACCCTCCTGCCAAACCGACCTGTTAACATCTGGGAAAGGGGAGAAATAGAGGAAGTTGGTGTTCCAAGCGTTGCCAAGCGCCTCGGCCACTCATTAGCAGGTGTGACCTGCTTTGTCGCTCCGCCTTGGGTACACTATTTGTTTCTGATGGGGGATGGATGGCTCGTTCTCCAAATTTTACAGTACAGACGGTACAAGTACAGTACAGGTACAGTACATACAGGCGAACTGGCCGACATGTGCATGTGTGTATGCACTTATATGGATTGCGTAGGTATACATGTATTTTTCGCCTTGAACATGTACAGGTCACTAACTAACTACTTCCCCAGTCGTCATCGTATCTCTCCTTGACTCTCGTGACCCCTTTTGACTTTCGCTAAAGGGAATGGTAGAGAGGAGGGGAGGGGAGGGGAGGGGATGAGTTTCAATGGGCGAGGGTAAAGAGGCCGGCAGACAGATAGCATGTGATTATCCTGATTTGTGCAAGTCTGGCCCTGTTTCTTTTGTGGTTGGTGAAAGGGAGATTAGTGGCTAGCTGAATTTGGAGAATTTGTTGCTTGCACTTTACCCCCTCCTCGCCTTTCAATCCCCGACCGGACAAAGAAAAGAAAAGAAAAAAAAGGAAAGGGCAAGTCCATGCAAGGGAAACATTTCATCAGGCTTGGCTAGTAGATTAGTGCCTGGATACAAAAGTAAAACCAAGTGCAGTGGAATATCATGTAAACCCGAATTCAGCAACAAGAGGGAGAGAGAGAAGCATGTATAAGGGACAGTCGACGCAACCAGAAAGCAAGAGCGGGAGCAAGAGCGGGAGCAAGAGCAGCCTGTTGCTATATATAGTATGAACAACCGGTTGGCAACTGCTGCAATAAATCGTCATGTACCAATCTTCGAGAAGGCCTGTAGCATGGCAACTACCCTTTGCGAAAAATACCAGATAAAAATAGGGCTGCAACGGCCAGGAACCCCCCAGCCCGCGTCTTTTGCCCACTCCGTTCTTCTCCACGAGTGAGTCAGGTGAGCCGTAGTGACGTTCATCAAAACAAGTTGTGTTGCTAGACCACATACATGTGTGAAACGGCAATGCCTAGTGTTGGAGTAAATAGTATAGAGAGAGAGAGAGAGAGACAGAAAGACACAGAGACACAGAGACACAGAGACACAGAGACACAGAGGGAGCCAAATCCAAGGCCTGCAGGCACTTAGTAGCCCACTTCACATGACAATCACAGTTCGCCCTAGATGTATTGAATCTAATAGGATTCTCACTTAAGCATCACAGAAACAGAGGAAAAAGAGGCTTTTGCCATGTTTGCAGCAAGGTCTTTCACAACAGGGCACGTACATACAGTGGTAGGGTGTTGTTTTATCCATCGTAGCCTGATGAAATACTCGTAAGAGATGTGTACATGATCAGTACCACGAACAACTTCCTGCCTACGAGCTGTGTCCTTGTATAGATGGGTGTGGTGGTGGTGGTGTTGCTTGGTTGTGCATGCATGCACAATTAGTGCAGGCTTGGCTACGTTGCCTAGGGTATACATGCATATTTTATCCTGGTTTCTTGTACATTCCCAGCAAATGTATGTAAGCTAAGCGTCCAGGAAATGGTTCGGGCAAAGCATATTAACGCCATGTCCATATTCCATGGACTACTGGTATCTACGAGAGGTTAGAATGGGGGCTAGGTCAGAGAGCGCGCAATGACGTGAAACTGTGGTGCAAGAAGCAGCCGTTTTTTCAAGAGAGGAAAAAGGAGCAAGCACCCAAAATTAAGGGGTGTCCAACGGACTTTGCAAAGGCCTCTTGAGATGGAGTGAAGCCAAGATACAGCAATGGGGTTTGGGGAAGACAGTGAAAAACGGGAGGAGGAGAGAGGCGCGTATAGTCTGAGGAATAGTAGCAAGCTTAGTAATGTAGTGACTAGAAGTAGAAAAGAGAGACTAAAGAACTGCAGGCAGGCAACAGCTACATGCAATTACAATTGATATCAATGAGTGACTAATCCATCACCTACCAATTATACTTACTCTAGCCCGATACAGGTTGGGGGGAGGGGGGGGAGGGCTAGGCTCTGTATTGTAAACATTCACTTGATAAGCTGTTAGTTGATGATGCACTGAGATGTACGTTCTATTCCGGGTTCTTTGAACTCGGAATAAATGAATAAATAAATAAAAAGACAGAGAAAATGGAGAGATAGGGAGGCAGTTGTTCTTTTCCATTCTTTGCCTTTTTCATTCTTTTTTTGCAATTGTTGTGTCGTCTGTTTTCTTCTTTGTATTTGTCCAAACGAATGAGTTACAATGCTAGACGGGCGCAGCTTGAGTAGGCTGATAATCACATGCTGTGTGATTCTCAAGATTGGTCAGGCGGCAGCGTGCTACTAAGTAGGATAGAGAGCTCATGTGAGGTAGAAAGCCATAGGGAAGAGGCTGCATTAATAGGGTTTGGAGTTGTACGTACACATGTACCCAAAAAAAAACAAAAACAAAAAAGATTGCATACAAGTAAGTAATCTATGAACGCTCCATTTAATCGGAATATTCTTTTAGGCAGTAATCATTTAGCTGTGCGGTGTGGGATAAGATACAAGCGATAGGAAACAGGATAGGCGTAAAGAGGCTCGAGGGGGTAGAGAAGCATCTAGTACAAGAATGCAGGTTAACAAGCAAGCCGTTTTACTATGGTGTGCTCTGTCTTTGATATGCTATATGACGGAGCACATGTACAAATTTCTGAATGAGCATAAATGCACGCATGCATTAGGAGACTAAACGGGGCAAGTCCAAGATACCTTGAGCGCAACAAGACAAAGTAGAAGTATATATATATGAGCGTATGTGTATATATATATATATAGGCTGCTCCCGTGTTTCCATGGCCTGCTTCAATCAGCTTGTAAGCCCGGCCATCTTCCTTTTCTTCTTCTTCTTCTTCTTCATTTTGCTGTCACCAGTCCACCTCATTGTTGAGCATTGTTCTCGCCGAGTAATGGTATTTTGCTCGTTTACCATCTCTTTATTCAATCCGTGCCCATTGCTTCAAGATTTCACCACCCGCCATATCTTGCAACAGCCGCTTCATTTTGGCCTGCTTGCGACCCATTATCCAACAGTTTGTGACGTCAGTTGCAACAAGCCTTCATTCGCTCTCGTATCGCTACCATTCCTGCTTGAGGGCCTCCCACGACTTTGTCTCTCCCATTCTTACTTGTGGTGCAATAGACCCGCGGCTTTTGACGACTTTGCATCGCCTGCACATTCTATATTTTATTTTATTTTATTTTATTTCATTCTATTTTCTGCGACGTTTATATCTCATAACGGCTTTCTGAAGCGTCTGTCGCAACTGCTACTTAGGTAGTACGTACGCGCCTTCCCCAACAGACCGCGGTATTACCTTTGTTCTTGCCTCTCTGAGAACTGCCTTCTTCTTGAAACTGTCCTCGAAGCTGCTTCTTTCCTTCATTTCGCCCAATTGTATCCCCCACCCCAAACTGCAATTGCTGTGTCATCGACTCAAACCAGGCAAACACGCCACAGCGAACTGGTCACGCTCACGCTTAAGACGAAAGTCACTCCTTCCATTTCGGGCCACTGAGGTCTTTTTATCTTCTGCCTTTCTTTCCGCCCTAGGGTGTGTGAGTGTGTGTGTGAGTGAGTGAGTGAGTGAGCCGGTGAGCGAGCGAGCGAGCGAGCGTGTGGTGTGAGTGGCTGTCTAAACCATTGTCACAAGTGGTAAGTCCAAAACATTGCTCAGAGCAGTTGCCCTTCTATGACTCCCTCCCCTGTTTTGTATATGATAAAAGTGCTTTCCGTTCGTTTTCCGTCCCTCTTTCGCTATTTCCTATTTCCTATTCTTGTTTCTTTTTCTTTTACACCAGGTTGTTTCTCCTCCTCTTCTTTCTATTTCCAGTTCCTTCCGTTCTTCTTCCGCTACTATTTTCCCGCGCTCTTTCCTTTCCCTTCAATTCCATCCCATCTTATCTTGAAAGAAATACCGCTCTTTCCAATCTCCAATGTAAAGTGAAAAGTTCCCGCACTAACAACCTGTGTGATTATCTGCTTCTCAGCCAACCGACAATTATTTATATATTGGCCTCTTATCCGCTCGCCTGCCCTTCTATCCTTCCTGCCCTGCCTCATCTCATTATCCCTCTCCATTTCTTATGTTGTTCTTGGACGAGCACTTTGAAACTCATCATTTTCTTCCGTGCTCGCTTCTTATCGCCTCCGCTTTGGTGCCGTGATATCATCAACTTCATTCATTATTGACCGAACAAGAAGACCCCCATTTGCAATTATTTCGTCCCTTCAATTCTGTATTCACGATCCACGATTCGCCATTTACTACGCACTTCAATCTCCTGGGCCTTCTCCAATTCAAGAGTGTGACATAGCGACAGAGCATATTCGAATCTCTCGCCAGACGCTCCAGACAGTCCATACCCACCGATATACTGCCTGTTGCCCTGGTTATTTTCACCAAGTCTTTTCACTCTTGGTTAATATATTCTCTTTCAACTTTGTTGTTGTTCCTGCCCCTCATCGTCCTCCTTTCGTTCAAGCCACATCATGTCCACTTCGTCCCCGACTCCCCAGACCATGCTCCGTTCTGGAATGCATCACACGGACATGCCGCATGTTCCCATATCCTCAGTCTTTGACATTTCTCAGAATGTCTCGCAGACTCGAGAGCCTTCCAAGAAGGCTCCGCCGTCAACCCCTCTCGTGTCTCCCCCTGTTGTTCACTCCTACATAGCGACCTCTTCTTTGTCCATTCACTTGAGCCCCCCGCCCTTGACAGATCACAGCTTTCCCTCGTATGGCGAAAACCCATTTATGTCGCCCGCTTCCAGCGTCGCTGATACCACCATTGACGAGTCCATTTCAAACTTGCAATCACCTTTATTTCCTGACAGCATTCCACAAGAGCAATACAGTCAACGACTGCACCAACTAAACAACGATATTCACGCCTGCCTAGATCGTGTAGCCAAATCGTCATATCGCACACAATCCCAAGTCCTTTCTTCGCGCTCCTCTTGCCTGCAGTTCATTGGTAGCAACTTTAACAACATGTTTCTCAACTCACGCCCTGATTACGCACACGACCGACTGGTTGAACAACAGCGCTTTCGTGAGGCTCGCAACAATCAGCAGAAACAGCGTCATCAAGCTACCATGAGCACAGTACCCAAGAGAAGAGGCTCGGGATTCCATGCCAATACTTCTTATTCTCGGCCTGGCGCTTCAACCCGCCTGGGCACATCGTTTGGCGGTCCCATCTCTCAGGATCGAGTCAAGAAAACCTCTGTTGGCTCTGCATCACATTCAAACATTGGAATTCGATCTCCAGCCGCTCCACCGCCCATTGGAACGCGATCAACTGCTCGTCTAGCAGCATCAAACGATACCTTACTGGCTACCGCTTCATCAACTACAGCCACAACAGCAGAAGCTATCGCAAGTATAGCGACCGCCTCACCCGTGCCTAGCCATGCGGTTGCCGAAGCCAAATCAGTTCCCTCTTCATCTCCTCGCGCGCGACGGGCCATTACCTCTGGCGCCACGCGGGGAGTTGCTGGCTCGGGCGTGTTTTCAATCGAAAACTTTCCCCGTGATTCAGGACGCCGTGGCGCAGTTGCCAGCCGTGAAGATAAGAACTTTGAGAACTTGGCCGATATTTGTCCACCTCTATCTACCCTTGATGGCCTCAAGGACGGCACTCTGAAGGCGGAATGGAAGGGAAACCCCATCAATCTCTCCGCGGATCCGCATTTGAACCTTCTACACCCCCTAGAGCGCACTTTGGCTTCTGTTCTCCGCCTGGATTGTGCCACATACATCACAAGCAAGCGCCGTCTTTTCCTGTCTCGCCTGGACTGTCTTGAGAGAAACAAGACCTTCCGCAAGACGGATGCCCAGAACGCTTGCCATATTGATGTTAACAAGGCCTCTCGGCTCTATGTGGCTTACGACCAAGTCGGGTGGCTTGATGCTCACTGGGTTAAACCCTTCTCTGGCAAAGTTGACCTTTCGCCCGTTCAGAAGAGTTCTTAGACTGCTTAAGTTGCAGTCTGATTTCTGTGATGTCCTTATGCTCTTGTCATTTTTCTTTCTCGGCTTTATTTGCTTTATTTTTTGTTTTCTGTCCCTTCCTTGTCTTCTCTTTCCTGGCCGATGTTTGGCTTTCTCATGTCTTTTGTTGTTGCCCTATATGCCATTTGTGCCAGTTTTGTTGTGTTTTATACCCCCAAGCCCATTTCCCTGTATGGCCCAGAATCATAGTTGATTTCTGAAGCGAACATTTGTTCTAGCTCTGTTCTCGTATCAAGTTGCTGCCAGTCACATGGGCTTTTCTTACTCTTCGGTCCATCAGTGTTTTATATGAATATCTTTCTTGTCTTTGTTGCTTAAATCCTTTGCCGTTTATTCACATTCCTTCGGTTCCAGTCCTGTTAACACCCTGCCCACCTATTTGCCTTGTTTTTCGTTGTATTTCTCTGCATCATCCATTGTTTGAACATTTCCCAGTACATGGGATTGCATACATTGATGTGCTTTTGTTCTGTTATTATTCTTTCCTATGCCACACTTCTGAGTTTGTTTCCAATGTAGTCTTTGGTGATCATAAATTAAATTGAACAGGTTCATGCTATCAAATTACCTCTTAGAAGTGCTGTCTTAGCTCAAGTAACGTACATAGTGGAGTCGATCCACAGTACGGCCCCGCTCCGAAAAAAAGGCCCCATAGATCGGTATTAGTGCCGAGATAAATGAAGATGACGTCATGTAACGTTAGGTGAGACAGAAAAAAGACAACAATCGCTTTACCTGTTGCCCATGGTCTGCACAACTGCCATCCACTTCTTTTCATCGGATCTAGATAAGGTGGTAAGTTAGCAAAATATATTGACAAGGAAGCCCACACTTCAAACTTACTCGTTGAACTGAAGAAGCCTGCCAAGTACAGGCACCAACTGTGATCTTAGTTTGGCATCTTTCTGCTCCAAAAATTGCAGCATGATTGTTTTTATGTACATAGCATCAGCAGCCCCGTTTGCAGGTGCTGAGCTGGCAGGCGGTACTGAGTCAGTCGATGTTCTGCTCGTTGAAGCCCCCAATCGCAACTGGGCAGCCTTGAGATCACGCATCGTACGATCAAAGCGTTGCTTCGTCTCGTCTAGGAGCTGACGTGTTTCTTCTCTTTTGGCTTCGGCATGGTGTAATTGCTTCTCTGATGCTTCTAGGGCTGTGCGAAGCTCCGCCACCACAATTTGCATCCCCTTGAGCTCTTTGATGGCACCTGATTCCGTCCCCTCAAGTTCCTCAAGACGACGGCGCCATTCATCTTTATGGGATTCAAGCTCTTCGTTTTCTGCACTCAGACGCTTTAAATCACGCTCCAAGTCACGCATCTTCTTCCTGAGCTCTTCACCTTCTCTTGTCTTGCGCCGCGCCAGGGCGCTAGACTCGTCTTGGATTCGATCCCTTTCTTCTTGGGCTGCCTCGAGACGCGTTCGGATATCCCGCACCTTGTTGTCTGTTCTCTCATCAACATCAGAAAGAAGTCTGCGCATGGTCTCAGCTTCACGAGTCCGCTCGCTGAGCAGACGCTGTATCTCCACCAGTTCTTCTCCTACTGCTTCGGCCTCTGACTGCGCTTCGCGAAGCTGAACCCGAAGCTCTCCAGCTTCGTCTCGCATGCTGCTGATCAGAGATTGAACATTGGCATATTGTTGTGCCTTGAGGTCAGCTTCATCTTTGTATGAATCCTTCTCGCGCTGTAACCTTTCGACTTGATCTTCTAGATCCTGCATTCTAGGTCGTAGCTTCTGAATCTCTTCCTTTATCTTTTGGAGCTCACGAACGGCTTTCTCTTCTCGCGCAGCAATCTCGATCTTTTCAGCCTGAACTCTCCGCATATCACGCCCCGCAGTTCGCTGGGAGTCTTCAAGCCGAAGGCGAGTCTTCTCTTCACCTGCAAGCCTCTCACGCAAGGTCTTGATCTCGGCTTCGCGGTCAGCACTAATGCGCTGAGTACGACTGAGCTCTAAACGGACATCCTTCTCGCGTTTCTCAATGTTGTTCATTTGAACAACTTTGGAGGCGAGTTCTGCCTTGGTGCTCTTGAGGGTTTCTGAATCCTGGCGGAGACGTTTCATCTCAGGCTGAGCCCGTTGAAGAACCTCACGTAGCTCAGTAAGATCCCGGAATCGTGTTTGGGCTAAAGATTCGGCAACGGCAAGATCTGACTTGAGAGCGTTGGTACTAGACTTCAACTCATCGTACTCCATTCGCAGTTTCTCGAGCTCTTTTTGGAAGTCTCCATCTTCGGATGTTTGCTGTTCGAGCTCCTTGATACGAGCTTGCAGTGAGTCTCGTTCCTGACTCAACTCCTTGATCTTGGCTTTAGAGATGACATGCTCCTGTCCAATGTCCAAAAGCTCATCACGAAGAATCTCAATTTCCTCACGAAGGGTTTCTGTGTCTTTGCGCTGCTTTGTAAGCTTCTGGATTTGATGCTCTTTGCTGGTGACTTCAGCTTCTAAGCGGGCGATTTCTGCTGTCAGGCTTTGAACAGCCGCAGTCGCAGGTGGAGCAGGACCTGGCGAAAAAGGTCGTGAAGGGGTGGGCGAGACAACGGTAGAAACTGGTACCGGAGCGAGTGTTGTCGTACCGTTCTTCTTCTTTTTCTTGTTGTTTTTCTTCTTTGACCCTCCTGCAGTTGACGTTTGTGCTTGAGTTTGTGAAGACGTAGCTTGCGGCTGGGGCATCATTGCGAGCTCAGATGCCACCTCTTTTTCATCCTTGACCTCAGAAAGCTTAGCTGAAAGCTCAGCTATGCGTGCCTCGTCCACCTTTTTGGCAAGTCTGAGTTCGTCAAGGTTGCCCTTAAGATCTGCTACAGCTGCTTCTAGGGCATTTGAAGTCGCTGTAGCTGCAGAGAGTTTATCTTGAAGGCTTTCCGATGCAGTAAACGATATGCCTAGCTTGTCATGGAGTTCGGCGATTTTACTGGCGTCGTCATGGTGGGTGGTAAAGGCTTCAGATTCGACAGTCTTTAATTGATCCTGTGTCTTTGAAAGCTCGGAACTTGCTGCCGATAGCCTTTCCTCCCCGAGCTTTAACTCCAAAGTAAGAGATTCTACTTTTTCCAAAAGTTCGAGTTGACTGGTAGTATGGGCCTCCTTCGCAACCTGAAGGTCATGATCAGCCTGTAGAGCCGACTTTTTGGCAATATCGAGTTCTGCTTCGAGCTGTGAAATTCTGGCTCGTAAGAGACCCAAATCTGCAGCATCTCCATTCTTGATTTCAGAATCAAATGAGAAAAACTCCTCCGAATCCTGTTTCTCTTTACCGGACTTGATGTCCACATTGGAATCTTTCTCTGTAAACGGCTTTTCGGACACTTCGTCACTGGTCGCCATGAGCTGGGTGTTCAAAGTCACGAGCCGTTCTGCCTGTGAGGCGTTTTCCTTTTGAAGGTTCTCTTTCTGTGCAGTTATGCGTTTGAGCTCCTCCATTAACATGCTATTCTTTAGATTGGCTTGGTTTAGGTATTCAGCAAAGGCCTCGGTATCGCGGATAGATGTCAAAGGTGTGTTCTCCTTTAGTACTTGTTCAAAGGGCTCGATTGACGTAGCTCGACCGTGGGCGATGCGATACGACCGCAGCAATTCTATAAACATGATCAGTCAGAGATATACTCGGGGTACAGGGTAGTTATACCTGAAACATACCTGCGTATGCGCCTTCCATCTTTTCGAGTTTACGCAACTTGGATCGTACTTCAACCGGTAGATCCATTGAAGAGCCTGTCTCCGATTTGGTGGTCGATGTCGATTCCGCCGTGGCTCTACCTTCTGATGATGTCTTTTCACCATGGTCTTGACTGGACCTATCAGTTCCGGCATTTTGGGAAAGAGACTGAAGGTCCATGGTGATGCCTGAATTGGACGTAGCTGTTTGGTCAAAGTCTTCACTGTCGTTATCTAAGACAAAGGCGGCTTCAAATACTGAAGGATCGGGATTCGCGATTGATTCGTTGTTTGCAATGTCCTCAGTTGGTCTTTTGCGAGCTCTATAAGCCCCGAGATTGTTCTTGGTAGTTTGATTTGCAGGCGACTGCCGGGTGGAACTCAAGTTGGTAGAAGTAGAGGCTGTTTGTTCGGAGAGTGCCTTCATACGGGCTTGCTCTTCGGCAATTGTTCGATCGATTGCTCCTTTGATTCGCTGTTGTGATTCCAAAAAAAAAATCATTAGTTAGCAACGAAGATTAAGCGTATGTGAGAGACGTCCGAATGCCGTAATGAACACACCTGGAACATCCTCAACGATGTTGACGACGAGGAAAAAGATCACAAAGGAAGTAATTCTGGTACCGTTGTACTCCAATGACTAATTGGATGCCCACAAATATATATTTGGAATGTCAACGAAGTGTTAACCCTGGGAAAATCAAGCCACAGCAGAATATGAAGGCAGCAAAGGTAAACAGAACAAGGCCATATGCGTATTATGGATCGCACTCTTCTCGAATGAAATGCTGTGTTTTTGTTGTTTTTATTGTTGTTATTGTTGTTTGCAAGTTGGCTGCCTTGGAACTTGGAGCTACAAGAACCCAAAGCTTTCCAGGTGGACAGGGTTGTAGGTACAAGAGCACTTGGCAAAAGGCATCAACTAAAATGACGATAATAACGAGTGATTAATATGTAGTTATGGAAGTAAACGAAGAAAACTCATTTTCAAATGAATGACATACTAGCTCTAGACCATTGAAGCATTCCAATTATATTCTCTTTGATATGAAGTAACGAATTGGGGACTCACAAGCTTGGCTGGCTGGCTGTACTGTACCTGTGCTTCCGTGTGGGGCGGGTAATCGTCGGCTTCCCCTTGTCTCCCTCCTTCGCGGTTTCCCTTCCTACCAGAACAAGCAGTAGCTTCAAGTCTCCACTTTGGGATTCAGCTCATCCTCCAACTGCGTCAAACATCTGAATTATGATTTTGGAACTGTCGCGGTCGCAGTATGATTACTATGACTTGTACTTTACATTTCCGAAGCCTGAATTCTCCTTTCTAGTTATCATACCTGATTATACCACATAATATTGTCAAGGCCCAAAAGAACAATGGTGTCTTTCTGGCCATGGAGAGTAAGTTTGTCCTTGCCGCTACAGTTCTTTATTGTGCTTCCAACTACCGGGGCTACCCGTCACTCTTCGGATGTGTTTTTAGTTAATTCACATGAAGACGAATCAAGAACGAGATGCTCAATAGGTGATGATATAGTTGCTAACTGCTTCCTTTTTCTTTTGTCAACATAGGGGAACTCTTCATCGACGGCTGATTTCGAAAAGACGTTGTCCGCCCTTTCCAAAAAGATTGCCACGGCGCAAATAAAGCTAGATTCAACACGTACGCGTGCTCGTCGAGTTAAGGTGCTGCTTGTGCTCTACCTTACCTTTGCCTATCTTGTCTATGTTATTGTGGCTTTCCTTGTTGTTGGCTCACAGAAGATGGGCACCGTGGAATGGACTGGTGTTGCTGGCGCACCGGTACTGTAAGTAGCAACCTGGCCCAGAAGGTATCAAGAACCAAGTTGACCGCGGAACTAACGACATAATTCATCCAGAATATATGTACTCCGTCGTGCTGTGTCTATTTTCTACGACTTCCGTGCCGACAGCTTGGCTACTCAGCTAAAAGAGTTACGGACTGAACG
Organism: Thielaviopsis populi; assembly: GCA_017591655.1. Taxonomy (NCBI): domain Eukaryota; kingdom Fungi; phylum Ascomycota; class Sordariomycetes; order Microascales; family Ceratocystidaceae; genus Thielaviopsis; species Thielaviopsis populi. The sequence continues at coordinate 11,185 of JADILG010000023.1, read as the reverse complement.
AGAGGACACTATACAGAAGCTGAAGGATGCCACTAAGTACGACAGCACTCTGGAGTTGCTAGAAAAGTACGGAGGTGGCTCCAAGTCTGAAGAGACTTTTATCGAGGGATCTCGAGATATGGGACCTAAACAGCAGACGAAGGACACTTCCACCCACAAAGCCGAGTCCAGAGGTCCAATTTCTCCTCCGAAGCGTACAAACCGCGCCCCACCGCCAACTGCGAATATCAACCATGCTAAATCCTCTACGCAATTGAACTTCCAAGCTGTAGCAGCTGCCAATAGTCCTACACATATTGAAGCCAGCGAAGAGTTTGCACCTAATGCCTTCAGTGGTCAAACTTCTGCTCTGACACACCAACCAGCGTCCACATTCAACCAGCGTACCGCGCCATTGCTGTCAACTGGGGGATCCCACTGGTATGACCGCATTCTCGACCTACTTCTAGGTGAAGATGAGAATGACCCAAAAAACCGCATTGTACTCATTTGTCAAAAATGCCGTTTAATCAACGGCCAAGCTCCTCCGGGTATAAAAACCCTATCAGAGATAGGTAGCTGGAAGTGCATGTCGTGTGGATCAAGTAATGGTGAACCAGATGTGGATATTCAAATTATCCAAGCTAATCGTGAGGCCAAGGAAACCCCTCGAAAGAAAAGAGCTGAATCGGCCTCAGGTAGCAACGATCAAAAATCGACATCTTCATCTTCTTCATAAACAATAGCAGTAGCAGGCAGACATACTTGGTATCATAGTATCATTCAGCAGGCATTTCAATGAGAGAACTAGCTTTAGGCAGGACTGTTAACATAGCCATATGTTTGTCGATGTTCCATCGCAGGTCTAGTTTATATTATATATTTGACATAGTGCATCATTTCCGTAACAAGCATGGTAGCTATTAAAAAGGTGTAGTGGCTGGAAAATTCAAAAGCAATGACCCTAGAACACTCTGGAGAATGAGAAGGGCATCGAGTGAAGTAGTGGCAGGGAAATGAAGAAGAAAATATTACTAAAATGTGTGACCTTGACACAATAGAGACGGAGCTTCACGAGCCTTTCCATCTTTACAGGTTGCGCCCAATAAAAGAGTTTAGCCATGCTGATAGGCCAGTATGGATGTCGTTAAAGTCGGGTTAGAAGAGCCCAATAGAGCAAAGAGTAATCACGAGACAGACGAAAACAGTATAGTAAACACCGTCCAATTTACTCAGGCTTCTTTCCGACCATGAGGTACATGGGCGTGAAGAGGTGCTGACGGGCGCCAGCAACCAGACAATCGGCAGCAACAGCCAAAGAATCAGCAGTCTTCATGGTTCCTGGAGGAGCAATCCGTAAAACCTCAAGCACACCCGAGAGCTTGTGCATGATAGTGCGACCCCACTTGGTCATGCGAACGATGGTAAACACATCGCCAACAGACTGAATGTACTTCAGCTCACCAGAAAGTGGCCAGTACCAAGGGAAGGGGTCGTCGCGATCCGCAAGATCCTCGTGATGCAAAAGTTCAAAGCCAGCAGCCTTCATAGCAGCAACACCTTCAGAGATTTTACACATGTTGGAAATGCCATCACCCAGTTCAATTCCCAGGCGAATCTCTCTGTGGGCAAGGTTGTCGTTGTCGTATTCATCAGTCATGAGCCATTCGTAGACACCAAAAACACCACCAGGCTTCAATACGCGATAGATCTGACTGTAGACGCCCTCAAGAGTGGGAGCATGGCAGGTAGCTTCAATTGCATAAACTGCGTCGAAGCTGTTGTCGGGAAATGACATTTGCTAGTGCGGTGTGATAAGTTAGTTTCATGATGAATGGAACCACGAGGGCTGAAAAGTAAGAAGTATACCATGAAGTCACCCTTGACAAAAGCCAGTTGGTTGGATAGGCCTTCCTTGTGGGCATAGTGAGCGGCTCTTTCGATCTGATAGTCATTGTTGTTCAAACCAGTGACATGGCATCCAGTGAACTTGGCAATCTCACGAGCCGGACCACCAACACCGCAACCAACATCAAGAACCTTCATGCCCTCCTTTATTCCGATCGAATGGGCGAGGTAGTGCTCATGACGGGCAATAGCTTGACGGAAAGGCTCGCCATACGCAAAGCGGCAGAAGTGGAAAGATTGACCCCATCCATACTCGTAAAGATCCGTTGCCAGGTTGTAGTAGTGTCTGGTTAGTGTGGCATATTCGGCCGTACGCTCCTATTGAGTGAGAAAGGGGGCATTAGAGAACAAGTTCCGTTGCGTCCATTCATTTCTCTCCATTGAAGCCATAATGGACATGTTCATGGCGGTATCACATGATAGTATGGCTCAATGAAACTTACTGCACGAGTCTCAACTGTCTCATCCTTGGCATCTTTGTTGTCCCAATGCTTGAAGTATTCATCAACTGCAAGTTGTTTAGCAGCTCGGTCTTTTTTCAACATAGCAGAGATACCACCAGCAGCCTGGGCGCTCTGTCCATGCATGGCTCTGTTGAAAGCAGCATCGCGGGAATGATCCTCGGGCTCAAGGGCGGAAGTGGTGGAGGACATGACGAGAAATGTTGGGGAGATTTGAAATGTAGAAGTCTTGCGCTTGAACAGACAATGGAGAGGGGGATAAACAATTAATGAGAAAGAGAGACAGAGATGCGAAAGCAAGCAAAGCCAAGTTTAGAATAAGGGGGCATAAAGGGGGACAGAAGAGGCTTCCGGTCTGCGAAATGTGGGAAGCCTGTTTATATAGAGGATAATTTCCTAAGGCGATGTGTGATAAAAAGGTACCATGTGAATTTTAGCGTCTCGAACTCTGTCCACGTTGTACGAATAACAACTGTCTTTGTTCTTTTGGTCCTGCCAACAAGAACGTACAGAATTGAAGAAATAAAAGATAAAATAGTACCCCTGGATTTCTTTTCTCAATGACCATTGTCCCCACATTAAGCTTCAAGATAGTCTAAAGAAACAAAAACGCAAAGTTTCCTTCACTATGGATAAGAGGTGCCTGTCTACATAAGGTTTAGCCCCCTAGATTCATTTTTTTTGGCATGTGAGAGCCAACTTGAATACAGTTGTGTTTGTTGGAAGGGGTCATATTAAGTTGCAAGAACAGACAGTAACTGGATATACACGCAAATCAACACTACTAAACCGAACCTTTTATGTTGGCCAAGGCTAAACGTCTTGTCGAGCACTTAACCAGACATGCAACTACAGAAGTACGCGAATCTTGAATTTCAGATGCTGTTTTTTGAGGACTGGCAGCACTTATTGTGAAAATTACAACATCTAATCCTCGTTGTATATCTCTTTCAAGCATGATGTGAACACTTAACATAGTGAACTACCGTACCGAGATAACATTAACCTGTAAGTGTGTTGAAAGATCTGTTGCGCCCATGGCAAGTTCAATATATTCATGCGAGAGCTTTCATCAAACCATACACAGGGTGATTATTCAAGCATTTCTAGCTAACGATCACGAATACGAACTCGAGATTATATAAGCGAAGTGAGGCCGCTAAAACATCGGTTAAACCAGTCACTTGGAAATTCTTTGAACGTTCATCGACGAAACATATCAAGCATTCAACGACTAGTTACAACGTCAAACTCCAATCTAAACAATGGCTCAGTCGATTTACAGAAGTCTCTTGCGCGCCACGCGCATTGCCTTTACTGGTAAGGCTGTGGTATGATTATCGCAATCTCTGTCTATTTACTAATGTTGATAATACAACTGCAGGGGATGAACGTACGCTGCTAGCAGCACGTCAGAAGATTCGCCAAGAGTTTCAACAGAAAGCATCGCTTTCAGAATCTGACCCTGTTTCTAAAAAGGCAATCAAATATGCACAAGATGTTGCTCTTATTCTGAGACACAATGTCGTGCAAGGCCGGAGCGAGGGCGATGATCTTTATCGTGAGATGACTTCAACAATCCTTAAAGATGAGCTCTAATCTAACTCTCACTAGGACTGAATATCCATCATGAAATTGAGAGGGGCGACAACGACTCTGTCAAAAACCCTTCTGGAAAGGCTAAGAATAGCTCTGGAGGCTGTAGCTGTAGCTGAATCAAATTCTATAGTTTCTAATACGCTTTAGCTAAAACTACCAACTCTACGACATCAAATCTTTATATAGTATTATAATGTAGATTGACCTTTTCTCTATATGCTGATAGAGTGTCTAAATCAACAGCAAGTTATAATTTGTAGGTATTAGATATGTGGAAAACACTTGTTCATCCTAGTACATCATTATCAAAATACTATACATATCAGAATATTGGTTGTCTAGTTCTGTTTTTGTCATACCTTGCAAATTTTATGTGTAACCTATGCATAAAAACAGCAGCCTCTGTATGATGGCGCAAGTTCCGTTAGCAATGTCATGATGCAAAAAGGTTTGCTAGAATGAAAATCAGTAATTAATGCCAACAACGGTATTCCGTTTCTTTATTCTTCATTTCATGATATTTCTTCTTCTTCCTCAACTTCACGTTCATTTTTGATTACTTCAAACTTCTGCTATAATCTATGATCTATGATGCAATTAGTCTGTCACCCACTAACCTTTCAGGCGGTGAGACGCGGCAGAATATTCCTCACCTTGCGTTGAAGCCGTGTTTGGTGTTAACCTAAATGCGCGACCCTCCCGCGCTGCAAGACCAATACACGATTATCCATCATTCACAAAGTATCAATCGAGCACCCAAACTTTCATCTCCCATCGACGACAATACCATTTCGGCACACGACCTCCTTGAAACACGGACATTCACAGTTTATTATACAACAAATCCTCACAGATATTGCTGTTTCGTGCAGCATTCTGTCACTTCATACAATGCCTCCTCAAATCAAACAAGATCTTAATCGTGCAGGATGGGAAACCACTGATTTTCCTTCAGTCTGCGAAAACTGTCTGCCGGAAAACCCATACGTCAAAATGCTCAAAGAAGATCATGGAGCTGAATGCAAACTTTGCACTCGGCCTTTCACGGTCTTCTCCTGGAGTGCAGATCGGGCTCACGGTCGCAAAAAGAGAACAAACATCTGTTTAACCTGCGCTCGATTAAAAAACTGCTGTCAATCATGCATGCTGGATTTATCCTTCGGCCTCCCGATTGTTGTTCGTGATGCAGCTCTCAAGATGGTTGCCCCCGGGCCCTCATCTGACATTAACCGCGAGTACTTTGCTCAAAACAATGAACGCGCGATTGAAGAAGGGCAAGCTGGTGTTGAAGAATACAACAAGACAGATGAGAAGGCTCGGGAACTTCTGCGCAAACTGGCAAACAGCAAACCTTATTTCAAATCTGGTCGAAGCGCAGCCTACGATTCATCTTCGAAAGGGAACACACATCATGGGAACCCGGCTATTGGTGCGGGAGTTGGAGGGCCCGGCCCTGTACGGACTCGCGATACACGGGCTGCTTCTACGTCCGGCGCAGCCGGTAGTCGCAAGTTTACAAAGCCACCATCTTCGCTACCACCTCCAGGGCCGAATGACTGGATCCCCCCCACAGACAAGAACATCATGTCCCTCTTTGTCACAGGTATCGAAGATGATCTTCCCGAGTTCAAGATTCGGGAGTTTTTCAAATGCCATGGTAAGATCAAGAGTTTAGTGTGTTCTCATATGACACATTGCGCATTTGTCAACTATGAAACTCGTGAGGCTGCAGAGGCTGCAGCTGCAGCTTGCCGTGGCAAGGCTGTCATCTCTGGTTGCCCTCTAAGGGTTCGATGGGGTGTTCCTAAGGCTGTGGGTGTCATGGATAAGGAAAAGAGAGCTGAGATGCTTCGTGATGGCCGCAGAACAGCGTCTAGGCCACTAAACAGCAGTGGAAACTCGACAGTCCAGTCTAGTCGAGATGGTATGCAAGCTCCCAACCAGGCCCCCCTCATTGCTCCACCACCAGGTGCTGAGGAGTCAAATTATTCTGCCTTGAAAGGTGAATAGGCGTATCAATATTGATTCAATTGGTCAAATTCGGCGTTTCCTCACTCTAGAGATATAGAGCTGGCAGGGTGAAAGACTTTGTTTGTGTTAGGGTTTGGGAAGACACTGTAGTTACCGATCAATGAAGTTGTTAATCCCAAATTCTATGTCTTCCTTCAAGAAGCAGCTTCATCACAATGGGCTCACGTACATGTTGTCGTTACCTAAAAAACAATGTAAGAGCTGCTGATATATGATGCAACAGGTCAACTTGAAGTAGTGGGGCCTGCTTAGCTCCCACTAGGTTAATCGATAAGCCCCACTAGACTTTTGTCTATTTGTGCAGACAGAAGTAATTTTTCACCACAAGGCCATACCCTCCTTGATATTCAACGACTTCGCTCTCAGAACAAGTTGAAATCGATTCATACCACGAAATGGCGTCCGTGACAATCAGCGAGCACTGCGCTTTCCAGTTGCCTTCCGACTGGACAGCTGAGAAAGACTTCAACTCTATTGGCAAGCTTTCAGCTGGAACCCTACGCACCATTGAACCTGTTGGTCCCCAGTTCCTGGCTCATGCCCGTCGTGCCCGCCACAAGCGCACATTCTCGGAAGATGACCGCATCCAAGCCCAGGAGAAGGCCAAGAAGGTTGAAGACGAAGATGATGGTGAAATCAGCGAGGACGAAGACCCGATGATGCTGCAGCGTGATGCTAAAGATTGGAAGGTATGTCAATTGATGGATACGTGACGTTCCTTTCAGTCATTTTCAAGACTTTGATGTTCAAGTACTAAACATGACTATTGCTACGACTATAGACCCAGGACCATTATGCCGTTCTTGGTCTGACCAAGTACAGATGGCGTGCCACAGAAGAGCAGATTAAACGGGCTCATCGCAAGAAGGTTCTGCGTCATCACCCTGACAAGAAGGCTGCGGCTGGACGTGTTGAGGATGACAGTTTCTTCAAATGTATTCAGAAAGCCACCGAAGTTCTCCTCGATCCCACCAAGCGCCGCCAGTTTGATTCAGTCGATGAAGCTGCCGATGTAGAGCCTCCCACCAAAAAGCAACTTGCTAAGGGCAACTTCTACAAGCTTTGGAGTAATGTTTTCAAGGCCGAAGGCCGCTTCTCGAAGATCCTTCCCGTGCCCGAACTTGGTAATGAAAACTCTACCAAGGATGAGGTTGAAGATTTCTACAACTTCTTCTACAGTTTTGACAGTTGGCGTACCTTCGAGTATTTGGACGAGGACGTACCTGATGACAACGAGAACCGTGATCAGAAGCGTCATACCGAGCGTAAGAACGCCAACGCCCGCAAGAAGAGAAAGGTGGAGGACAATGCTCGTCTTCGCAAGCTTCTTGATGATTGCTCTGCTGGTGATGAGCGTATCAAGCGGTTCCGTCAAGAGGCCAACGCGGCCAAGAACAAGAAGCGTCTCGAAAAGGAGGCTGCTGAGAAACGTGCTCTAGAAGAGGCCAAAGCTGCCAAGGAAGCTGCTGAAAAGGCGGCTAAGGAGGCTGAAGAAGCTGCCAAATCCACCCGTGAGGCAAACAAGAAGGCCAAGGAGGCCGCTAAGAATGCTGTCAAGAAGAACAAGCGTGTGCTGAAGGGTTCAGTGAAGGATGCTCAGTACTTTGCAGATGGTGAGCCGAGTGCTGAAACTATTGACAGAGTGCTTAGTGACGTGGATCTCATTCAAAGCAAGCTTGAGGCAGATGGAATTGCTGAATTGGCCGCTAAATTGACAGGTCTGTCTGTTGCTTCGGAGATCAAGGCTGTTTGGCAGGGTCAATTGCAAGCCCTCATTGCTGCTGGCTCAGTGCAGGAAGGCGATGTTAAGTCCCTTGCTTAGGAAAAGTCAAATCAATCTTAGTATAGAATAAAATTCTAGTTAAAAACCTTGTCAGTTTGATCACAATAATTTCACAACTCTATAAGACAAGTAATATTGAGGGTAAAGAAAACGTAAATAGAATATAGAAAGGATAAAACGTAAAAATAATATTTTAGTAAAAAACTATAACCTTCTCACGCAATTTATAGTATATAGTACCTTTTACTAAAAATTATATGAAAACATATAAATCTTATAATATTCGACTTGTTATATTAACCTAATTACAATACAGTTTACTATATCTAATACTGACTAGAAATAGCTCTGTATACTACTCTAAAAGTCTAGACTAGATAGTAGTACTTACTCTTAATAGACCTACTATAGTAGACTAACTCTACTACCTTTTACTAAAAACTATATAAAAACATCTAAATGTTAAATTATTCTACTTATTACACTAAGCTAATTGTAATATAGTTTCAATGCCTTTAGGTTAACCTTCTTTAAACCTTCTTATATACTTTGTAGTATATAGTACCTTTTACTAGAAACTATATAAAACTGCCTAAATTCTTTTTTTTAATCATTAATCTCATTTAGTAAATAGTAAAGATACTAGACTAGTTCTAGTAGACTATATACATTTTGTTAGTCTTTAGTAAGAAGAGTAAAATAAAAGTAAAAGAAAGTAGAAAAAAGTGAGATAGAAAGAAAGAATGATAAGTAAGAGAAGTAGATTAGCTAGTCTAAAGACCTACTAGTAGAGTAAAAGGTTATAGAGGACATAGGAGGCACCTACTACAAGGAAAACCTTCTGAATACCTTAGTTATTGACCTTGCCTTTTATATAGATAGGTCTAGACTATAAAAATAGTCCTAGACTTATCTAGGGCTCTATAGCTCAGACTATGAATACATCCTTATTAGGTCATCTTCTATCTAAAGACAAAGGAAGGAAGACAATGCCTTCAATATCTAAAAAGCTGACTAGTGTGAGGATCCCTTAGTCATGTAGAATCAGACATTATTGGGCAAAAACAAGAATATTCAATAAAGAGAGAAGACTATATAGGGAGTGCCTATAAGGGGCCTTATGACTACTTAAATACCTATCTAGACCTAGTAGGCTCCTAGCCTAGGCTTATAGGTCCTATGGGCTAATATGAGCCTAACCCTCTAGTCCTTAAGTATAGTCTGCTTCTCTAGGAGCACAGAGTAAGCCTCTAGATCCCAAGGGACTTAGGCAAGGGCTGTACTGGCAGATCCCACAGAGACTGGAGTGTACTATGTGCTGCACTGGCAGATCCTACAGAGACTAGAGTATAATATAGGCTACACTAGCAGATCCTATAGGGACTAGGTAAGGGTAGGCAAGGCCTTTAGGGTTGTAAACCCTAACATCAGCTCCCTCTCTTTTTCTTTAAGAATGAAAGGTTCTTCTTCCTGCCTATATAACTATAGGTAGGGGATAAAATTATAATAGCAGTGAAAAATAGGGGAGCAAAACAAATAAAACAAGTAAATAGAGGCAAGGGGAGGAAGTTAGGCCAGTCACATCAGGTGAGGCCTATTAGTGTCATTCTAGTCTCAAGCTAGAGCCAGTCAGTGTCACTTACATCAAGGTGTCTAAGGTGACTATTATCTTGGCCACTACCTGTTCTAATACTATGACCTAGGTATTAGTGTCTAGTGTAATAGTCATCATAGCACTGTTCAAGGGGCTATTTAGTATAGCCCTAGCTAGAGTTTAAAGGAGGGCAGTAGAGGGGCCTAGAGTTAGGGAGTTGCTTACTATTAGACACTTATCTAGCTTTAGACCTCTGTCTGATATTGGACTGTATCTAGCTTCAAGTTTCTTACTTAGCATTAGACTATGTCTAGATAGATGTTTATCTCATTTGCTTAGTATTAGATACTTGTCTAGCTTCAGACCTTAGTCTAGCATTGGACTGCATCTAGCTTTGAGTTTCTCACTTAGCATCAGACTATGTCTAGATAGATGTTTATCTCATTTGCTTAGCATCAGATGCTTGTCTGGCTTCAGACCTTAGTCTAGCATTAGACTGTGTCTAGCTTTGAGTTTCTCACTCAGTATTAGACTATGTCTAGATAGATGTTTATCTTATTTGCTTGGCATTAGACACTTGTCTGGCTTCAGACCTTAGTCTAGCATTGGACTGTGTCCTTCTTCTTCTAGCATTGTGAGGTCTTAGTATGACTTGTTATATAGTTTAACTGTCTTTGCCTTGAAACCATATGAGAGTGCAAAGGGTGAGGTCCTTGTAGAGAAGCTCAGGGCTGCATTTAGTGCTAATTCTACTAGTGGTAGGCACTAGAGCCAGTTAGAGTGGGACTCTAGCAGCTTTGTAAGCTTCATCTTGACATTACAACTTCCTCTATAGCTCTAGCTGTAGGCAGTAGAAGGGCCTAGTGCTAGAGTGTTGATCAGCACTCTATCAGTATCTAGCAAATAATCTCTTGCTAGTAGGAGAGATTGAATATAATGTGAGGATCCCTTAGTCACATAGAATCAGACATTATCAGGTGAAAACAAGAATATTCAATAAAGAGAGAAGACTATATAGGGAGTGCCTATAAGGGGCCTTATGACTACTTCAATACCTATCTAGACCTAGTAGGCTCCTAGCCTAGGCTCATAGGTCCTATAGGCTAATATGAGCCTAACCCTCTAGTCCTTAGGTGTAGTCTACTTCTCTAGGAGCATAGAGTAAGCCTCTAGATCCCAAGGGACTTAGGTGAGGGCTATACTAGCAGATCCCACAGAGACTAGAGTGTACTATGTACTGTGCTAGTGGATCCCACAGAGACTAGAGTATAATATAGGCTATACTAGTAGATCCTACAGGGACTAGGCAAGGGTAGGTAAGGCCTTTGGGGTTGCAAACCCTAACAACTAGGACCTCTTCTCAACAGCTATATCTAAGTAAAGCTAAAGTACTATAGCTATAATTAACTAGTCTAATAGCCTTGAAGTCATTGCCTCTACCCTTACCTAGTGTATTCAGGTAGCCTATACTAAGGCTATACCTAGGTATAGGAGTAGCCCTTATAGTAAACCTTAGTAGAATCTAGACCTATAAAAATAAAGGAAGGCCTATAAGAAGCTAGAAAGAGCCTATAAGGCTTAGAAGACCTCTAGGGCTATATTTACCTAAGTAAGGACAGCCTACTTCTCTACAATCTAGTCAATAGAATAGAAGTACTTTAATGACTTCTTAGAACAGGTAGAAGGCTCTAAAGTATATACTACCCTTAAATATATAAAGGGCTACTAATAAGATACTATACCTTTTTTTTTCAATCATTAATCTCATTCAGTGAATACTATAGAGATACTAGACTAGTTCTAGTAGACTACTATGAATTTTTATAGATT
>JADILG010000022.1:0-78683 GCA_017591655.1 Thielaviopsis populi | reverse complement strand
GGGGGGGGGGGAGGGGCAAAGGAGAGAGTGAACTTGAAAGAAAGAGAGAAAGATAGTGTGACGAGGGGAGAGTGGCGAGGGGAGAGTGGCGAGGACGAGGAAGATACGGGCATCAAACAAGAAACAAGCCTGTGTGATGTTCTGGCTGTTTCTGTACGTCTGTACGTCTGTACGCGGCCCGGCATAATGAACAACGACACAGCACAAGGTGGGTAGCCCAGCCCGCAGACGGCGACTGGAGGCAGGGCGCAAGAGCTCTGTGTAGATGGGATGCAAGGTGTACACATGTACACAGTACGCAAGTATGTATGTATGTATGTATGCAAGTACATAGGTATACATGTCTGTCTGTGTGTACACATGTACATAGGTATACATGTCTGTCTGTACGTACCACGCTAGGACCCACGGCCAATCACAGGTGCCCCAACCGGTATTACAGAGCGCGTCTCTCTGGGCTGGTTCTCTCTCTCTGTCTGTGTCCGTGTCTCTGGCTGGCTGCAAATCCAAGTTGAACCCCGCGCCCTTGAAGCTGAAATCAGAGACAGCCACAGAGCCTCTCTCGTCTCTCGTCTCTCGTCTCTCGTCTCCCATGCAGCAAACAGCAAACAGCAAAAATGCAAACACGTTGACCAGAGCGTGATGCTCTCGTTTCGAGGATCGAGTAAGAGAGAGAGAGAGAGAGAGAGAAAGAGAGATAGAGGGAGGGTATACCTAGGGATGACTTACACCAGCCCGTTAGGGTTTGTTCAACCCTTGTCAACGTTTGATATACGCACTTTTTTTTTCTTTTTTTTCTTTTTTTTTCTTTGTCTCTTCTTCGTCTCTTCGTCTCTCCTTTTCCTCTCCTCTTCTTCTCTTCTCCTCTTCTCCTCATTTGGCTCGTCTCGAAATAGGAAAGACTTCCGAAGCTCAGTGTCTCGTGACCAAACCGCCAAAGCAACATCACCAATAATGCTACAAAGCTACCAGAGATAAAGGCGCATAAAGAGCACATATACAGCACACAAAAAAAGGAAAAAAAGAAAGAAAAAAAAAAGGCGCTACATATTGCCGTTGGGGGCAACGCTTCACCGTTTAAGAGCGCCAAGAGTTGTCTAGAAACAGAGTCAACGTCAAAGCTCCTCTGTTCCCCGTTCCCCGTTCTCCTCGTCGTCCTCGTCGTCCTCGTCGTCCTCGTCGTCCTCGTCGTCCTCACCCTCGTCCTCATCCTCTTCTCGTCCGTGATAGGATTTGGAACCCCCGTCCTCTCCCCCATCAAAACCCCAGGTTTCCCATGGGGGAAGGGGGAAAAGGCCAAGATATTGAGAGACAAATACACCAAAAAACAAGGGAAGAAAAAAAAGGAAGAAAAAAGAGAGAAAAAAAACCTCCGAGAGAAACAAGCCTTTGTACACGCCTGAGTGACATCTTGGCTATGCGTGTTTTCCTCGTGAACTCATGAGGCTTGGCGCCTTGGCTCTGCTTTCTCTCTGGTATCCCTCTCTCTGGACTCTCTCTGGTATCTCTTTGCTTTCTCTCCCTCTCTCTAGTTGTTCTGTCTCTCCCTCTTCCCTGGTTGTTCTATCTCTGCATGTTTCTCTTCACACAACTGCTAAACTGCTATCATTGTCTCTTAGTCTTTCCTTTTTCTGCCTCTGCTGTAGGTTTCAGCTTCCTATGTTATTCGCCTGCTTCACCTATTGCAAACTTCAACAGCAGACTGCTGCTGCCGCTGCTGCAAGCTGCTGAGGTGCGAGGTGCGAGGTGCGGGTCTCACTCCAACCTGAAAAGAGAACCAGGGAGCACAACAAAAGGGCCCTCGAGCCTCGGACTACAGAGGCGGCAGGGAGATCAGATGCAGCCTCAGCACTAGGGCGTCAGATGCAGGACATGGTATTTACGTGTACGTGCATGTTTATGTGTGTGTGTGTGTGTGTGTGTGTGTCGGTGCCTGTATATGTGCAGAGACGCATGGTTATCTCTATCTATCTCTCTATCTATCTATCCATCAATCTATCTATCTATGAGCTCATGCTCTCTCTCTCTCTCCGATATGCTCAACCGTGCATCTGCTGCTGCCTCACCACAGATTCATAAATGCTTCACAACAGCTTCACTACCGTTCTACATGTACATGTACACGTATATACCAACGTGTGTATGCACCCCCAGCAGCCCTTTGTCTCCTCTCATCTCTATGTTGCCCCCCCCCTTACCCTCCGCTTTGTCTGCGTGCAGATCTTGCTAGTATCAGATCAGAATGAAAAAGAAAAAAAAAAAGAATAGAGCCCCCCCCCCTTGTCCTCTTCCTCCTTTGCGGACTTCAGCCTGAATTGAACATTGGCTTGGCCTGGCTGTACATGCACATGCACATGCACGTCTTTTATCCAAAGCAACAAATCAGAGCGAGTACCAGAAAAACGAACCCCAGATGAAGGAGTTTAACAAGAAATCTGGACGAGAGAAAATTGGCGCATCTGTCTTTACTAATCATAGCACAGCACAGCACAATAGAGCACAGCACAGTAGAGAATACTTAGACCGCCCCCGGGAAGAGCGTGGGGTGTTGGAGGTGAGGTGGGAGATGAGGTGGGGGGAGGGAGGGGAGGGGGACGAATGAGATGTGATCAGTGTGAATTTGAAGGTGAGTGAGAGAGCCAGTGACAGCCAGTGACAGCCAGTGAGAACAAGAACAAAGGGACTCTCCCACTCGACGCGGTATGAATTCACACACATATCTATGAATCCATGTGCGTGGGCCAAATATCTGCACGGAGTCAACTGTTGCCGATCACATCCCTTCTCGCTTCGCCCTTCTCCAACCAGCAGCAGGCCATCAGCAGGCCAGCAGCAGGCTAGCAGACGACAGAAAGGGAAAACCTGCTGTCTGATCTGGCTTCGCTCCTCTCATGTTTCTTGCTCCCTTTCATCTCGCACCCAAGAGCCGCAAATGTTATAGAGCCTATAGTGCCGACAACTGGGATGGTGGGCTGTCGACAGATTCGACAAGTATGTGAGTTCACGCCAACGTGCGGCCAGTGCTGTCTCTCCCTCACTCTTCTCTGTCTCTTCTCTAGCTCTTTTGGTCTCTCCCTGTGCTTGCATGTCTTGTCTCTCTACTCACTTCACTCCCGTGAAGAGACACCCACGGATGGCACTAACCCTGGCACTTACATTACCAACCCTAACGCCACTGGCAGCGCTTACGCCGACAACGCTTAGTGTTGCGTTGCTTGGCTCTGCTCGTCCCCCTCTTTTCCCCCAGTTCACACTGGCATGGTCTGGGCTGGGCTGCACTTGCCTGCCTTACCACAACGAGACAAATCAAGATAAGCATGAATTCCGGCACAGAGCTTAACGGCGGCACATTCCAAGCCCAGCCAAGTACAAGAGACAAGAAGAGACAAAAAGAGACAAAAAGAGACGAGAGAGAAGAGAGGAAGAAGAGCCCCTCTACTCCAATCTCCAATTTGAACCCCAACCTCAACTCCAACTAACGGTTCTCAGGTCCGGGCCCTGTTCCCCCTGTCCCTGCCGACCCACACGCCTGTTCTCCAAGCTCAAAGCCCCCTGTAAGACCACTACAACCCTACAGCGACCCCCTGTAGAGACAGGACCCCAATTTGGAGAACAGGTCAGAGCTAGGCCAGCAAACTCCGAATCCTTCCCCCCCGCATTCTGCGGCTTCAGCTTGACGGTGTGTCTTGGCAAAAGCCTTTCTGCGCACATACATTGTACAGACATTCTTTTTTTTTCTTTTTTTTTTCTTGTTCTTTTTTCATTCTCTCTTTCTATCCCCTTTTTGAATTTGTAAATCTTGCTCTACATATGTACAGACATTTGTCCTGCCAGCCCGAGATTGCTGGGGCGTTCGTGGATTCATGGATCCATTGTTCATGATAACATCGTAGTGTATCCCTATTTATCGTCCTTATGCAGCTCGCTAAACAGAGTTGCAGCCAAGCCCTTCCTCTTGCTCTGTTAACGCCCGCTTGGCTCTATTTGCCAGTGCAGTGAGTAGTCAGTCGCGTCTGGGACGGGAGATGCAGTCGGCAACTCAGCGATAGTTGCACAGCGGTGTGAATGTCTTGTGTACACTTACAGTTACACTCACACTCACGCTCACACTCACACTCGCTCATACTCATACTCACCCACACCCACACTCACACCCACACTCACACCCACACTCACACTCACTCATACTCACACCCACACTCACTTACACCCACTCCCACACCACTTCAAATACCACACACCATCCACGAGTGAATAACCCCAAACACCTCATCATTCTCACATATCTGGTAAACCACTCACTTGCATATATGCAACCGCGGCCAGACATGCGCTTGGGCTCGTTCGTAGATAAAGTAAACACCTCAGCGCCAGACCGACTTCTCTCTCTGAGTCTGTATCGTGATAGAGGCGCTGTCATTTCTGATGTTATGTTCTTTTGCTTGTCTCTTCTTCCTTGGCGTCTCCTCCTCTCCGTCTCCTCCTCGTCCCCTCATCTCATCTTCTTGGCCTTCTTGGCCTTCTTGGCCTTCTTCACTGTTTTCCACTTCCACTTCCACTTCCTTTCCCCTTTCAACCCGTCACCCACTCGTCCCCTCCACCACCACCACCACCACCACCCACCACCCACCACCATCACCGCTGGCCCGATCTCGATGCCTCGGCAACGTCCCTCCCCTCGTCTTCCCCAACAAAAGAAAGAAGAACACAAACACCCTCTCTTCTCCTTTTCTCCTTCCCTTGCAGATAGTTACACCCACCTCCATGCCTAATCACAAACTCACACACTCACACTCACACTTACATCCTCACATCCTCACTCACCCTCACTTACATGTTGCTTACATATCACTCCCCTTGTCGCTACCCTTGGAGCTTTGGCCTTGGACCTCAAAGCTCTGACCTCGGACCTTGGCACCAAAACAATGGCTTGGCTTCGCTCGGCGCACCGACTGAACCAGCAAACCGGGCGGGTCACAGCCACAGCTGTATCATTAGCAAACATGGCTTACTCCCTCTTATTTCAACTCTCCACGCCTACGTATGCAACACATATCTACGTACACCTTGTACTCATGGCCGGCCTGGGGGGGTGATCGTGGGCCCTGGTCTGTGGCCCAGCCAGCTATTTCTTGGCATCTAGAATTTAGAACGACACATGCACGTGTAATGTACTTAATGTACTTGGGACTTTGACTTGGCCTTGGACTCCGACTTAGCCAGATCGCATACAGCCAATCAACAGTCAATCTCATAACATAACACACAGATGAACCTGACAAAAAAAGCTCTATAGCCCAAATACAAACCCTTCTTCAACCCTGACTCCAAGACAAAAGCCGTGGTGGCCTGTCTCCCCCCCCCCTCTTCCTTCTTCTCTCCACCCCTACTCAGTAACCAGCCCCTCCAACACCCTCATCGCCTTGCTGCCCTCGCTCTCAAACCGGCTCACCATTGTCTCGCACTCATGACGCATCTTCTTCTCCGCCATCGCAGCATTATGGTAGATCCACTGCTCCACCGTCATCTCCTTCTCCGGCGTACTCAGCTGGTCAGCCTGGAGCAGGTCGGCCCACGCTGCCGCACCACCCACACCACTCGCACCAGCCGTCACCGCCGCCGCCGCCATCGCCGCTGCCACCGCAACGTCTTCTGCCTCGTTGTCACCCGTTCCAATGTCAGCAGCATCTCCACGGCCCTCCACATCAGCTCCATGGGCGGCGCGAGTCGCAAAGTCGTCAAACACCTGGTCCACATCGATGCTCGCCCATGGCGTACTGACGGTGCGGATGTTGGTCATCACCGTGCGTTTACCGGGGGATCCCATGACCAAGGCCGCGTGATGCGCCGGCGTTGCTTCGCCAGCTTCTGCAGAAGCAGAAGCAGAAGCAGAAGCAGATGCAGATTCAGAAGCAGAAGCAGATGCAGATGCAGATGCAGCAAAAGCAGCCGGAGGCGGCACCAAAACGACCTTCTTTAGCGGCAGGTTGAGCACTCCGGAAATCGACAAGGGCGGCTGGTTTTCTGCGTCAGAGGCTTGTGGAGACTGTGACGGCGATAGGGCAACAGCGTGGCGAAGACGGGGAGACGATCGTAGAGCTATAGGCGTAGAAGGAGCATGTGGCTGTGATTGCCGTGGTGACTGTAACTGCGGTCTAGGAATAGATGACGACAACGACGTGATGGGCTGGGGTGGTGGCGTAGCCTGTCTTTGCACAGACCGAGCCGGCTCCTCTTCTTCCTCCTCAACCCCCGACTCGCCCTCATGCTGCGCATGCGCTTCTTCCACATGTTTGTGCTCATGCTCATGCTCATGCATGGCTTCAGACTGCTCGGACTCGTGTTCAGGCTCAGGTTCGGGCTCTTCAATGTGTCTGGCTTTGGGCGCAGTCCGAACTGGACCATGCGGCGGTGGCGACGGAGGAAAATCATCAGCAGACGCCTTGACTGCAGCTTTCTTCTTACTCGATGCAGTCTCTTTGGCAGCCGCGGGCTTTTTCCGAGCCGGCTGGTCTTCCAGATCATCTTGGTCCATGCCAGGCACATCACTCGCCGGCACTGGCTTGCTCGTTTGCTTGGCCTTGCTCTTCTTGGATGTAGCAGAACCACTCGTAGCGCTCTTAACAACCACGGTCGATGTGCTGTTGACACTTGCAGCAAGTTCGTCCTCATCTTCGTAAATTTTGGTGGCTGTGGCAGGCCGTTCAGGGAGTACCTGTTCTTTCCGGACAGCGGCAACAGGTTCAACTGCTGCAGCTTTAGCTTCAGCTGCCGGCGTCGGCGTGTTTTTGGAACTTTTTGTTTTGGAGACCTTGCGAGGTGCGCCAGCCTTACGCCCCTTCTTAGGGACCACAAGCTGCGGATGCGGCTCCAGCTTTGGTTCCGGCTCCAGCTCTGGCTCTGGTTCATGGCGAGGCTTGACTTGAACCCTTTTAGCCCTTGACGACTTCATTTCAACCTCCATAGCCTTCAGATCATCCTCAACATCCTGTTCAGATACAGTCGGTGAGGGATCAAACATCGCGTAGTTACTTGGCGCATCGCGGATAGGGCTTCGAGCTTTCTGAGCCTGCATCTGCATGGCTTCAATTGGCTGATAGTTTTCGGCTCGAGACCGTGATCGTCGCTCAGAGTCTGAATCAGCACTGAGATCCTCATGGTCTGTAAACCTCTCTAGATCGGCTTCCAGCTGCTTATCAATCTCTTCGTCGCCCGGGATGTCCTCTAGCATTGACTGTGTCGGCGTAGTCGAAATGGCCGACATGAATGAGGCATTGCTAGACTCTCCTCCCCGACTAGAGCGAGTTGACTGTCTTGGTGCTGCCTTCTTATGGCTAGTCTTCCTCGTAGCTGTCTCTGCCTGTGGCGCACTGGCATCTTCTGAAATGACCGAGGCTGCTGGACTGACGGCTCGCCCACGTGTCTTCTTTTTGAGAGCCGGGGCCTCAGCCTCCGTCAAGTCCGAGCCTTCCATAGCCTCACTAGTTCGTTTGTTTGCTGCCGTTCCACCTGTTCTTTTCCGGGATACAGGCATAGCCACAGGTGCTGGTGCAGGAACAGGCATGGCCTCAGGCTCAGGCTCAGGTTCAGGCTGCATAGCCTCTTGTTGTGGCTGGGGTTCGTGTTCCACGTCCATGGATTCCGGTTCAACTGATTCCTCCTTCTTGGCCTTCGTCTTCCGGCCCTTTGAGGTGGTGGGCTTTTTTGCTCGAGTCGGTTTCTTAGAGGTCGTCGAGGCGGTCGTCATGACACTGTCGTCGGGTTCAGCTGTCATATCCATGGAAGGCTGCTCGGATATGTAGGTCGCGTTGGATTGCAGGGAGAGAAGAGACGTGTTGGCCATGGCAGAATTCTTGGTCCGCGATTTCTTGTTTCGCTTCAGCGCAATAATCACAGGGCAGTTGGCACTGCGGCTCTCGTGCTCGGTTCTGAAAGACAGTATTAGTATAGATGCACGCATAGAAGCCAGTGCATCGATGCCAGGTACTCACATTGGCTTGTCCCCAGGCTCCCACCCGTCCAAAGCCAGACTGCAATAAAAGCATGTGGCCATGTCATTCGACTCGAGCGTCGGCGTGTACACCCAGCCGCTCTCCACCAGCTGTTTGGTCTTGCACTTCCAGCCCTTCTTATCCTCATGGGGCCACATGCCGGCAAAGGTCTCTCGGCGGGCAGCCACCAGCCCGGGGTCCATGGGGTCCAGCTGATCATAGCCATCGACGCCATACTCTGCAGCCTTGAGAATGGCCCAGCCGCAGGCGCGCGAATGTGTGAGGTGTTCGTTGAACGGGTTATCGCCGTTCTCCCAGCCGTCGAGGCCCTTGCCGCAATGGAAGCATATCGTGTGGTCGGGATTCGTAGTCGCGGGATCAAAAAACATGCCGGCCAAAGCCATCTACCACGCGAAGCCTGTCAGTAAAGTGGTCGGCTGTGCAACTGTGAAAGGCAAGCCTGGATCGTAGGTCTGATTGTCTGTCTGTCTGTCTGCCTGCTTACATCTTCAGGGCGAAGCGACACATGCGGCCACCGCATGATCTTCCCAGCTCTCCCATTCGCCGTAGTCGCGCGCTTCTTGGGATTTGTAAACGATGCCAATCTGGCATCGTACGTAGCAAAGTCTTCGTGGCAGATCATTGTGCCTCATCCGTCTGGTCCACCGGCGGGTTGTAGTGTCGAGGACTTGCGTGCAGCAAATGGGCTGGCTGCCTGTACGGCCGATGGACGCCGCGTGTTTACAGGCAACGAAGTAGCAGCGAACTGGGCCAGCTTATCCTGTATAATACCGGCCGTTGGATTGAAGGGCCAACACGCCGTTGCTGTTGCTGTTGACGTTGCCGTTGCTGTGCAGATTGCAGTGTACAGTGTGCAGTGCAGGCAGTCTTTTCCCGTCGTCACCGCCGCAATGAAACTGAAATCGGGGGATAAAATGATGTCGTTATGGCAAAAAGCCGGCAGTCAGACAGTGGAAAAAAAAAGAGAGAAAAAAAATAAGATACAAAGAAATACACCAATGGGTCGGTAGTTATCGCACTATGTGCATGTTTATCACGAGATCACTTTTTTGTCTCCTGCTTTGACGCCTTTCAACATCAAAGAAACAAAAGCGATGGTGTTGATGTTCTAAAGCACAAACACATGCCCCCCCCCCCCGTTTGTTTTGTGGGGCTTTGTTTCTGATTGGCTAACTCGGTCGCGTGTTGTTTACTTTCTGCTCACCGCCTTCTAGATCCATCACACACCACTTGGCAGAAAAACTACAAGCCAAAACAAGGGCCAAAGGGATGGAACAACAGAGAAACAGCAGTCATGGGTACAGAATGCTGGATTTGATTGGTCTGGACTGGACTGGACTGAAGTGAAGTCAAGTGAACTGGACTGGACTGGACTGGACTGACCGGGCCTGGCCGGGCCTGTCGGATTATGTATTATGAATGCTTTGCTTATGCCTTCTTTGCTTGCTTCGGCTCACGCACGCCCTTCGTTTATGCAGACGGAATTCCAAGCTCGTGGTAAAAGGCCTCCGAGTTGGGTTTACGGCCCAGGAATTGCTCCAGGGTCTTCATCTCGTCCTGGCTGCCGCCCTTTTCCAGGACAGTGTGGCGGTACCGACGGCCCTCGGTGGCGTTCATGGGGTCATTCTTGAACACCGAGTAGAACATGTCCGTCGAGTATACCTGAGACGACAGGTAGCCGTAGTAGCCGGCATCGTAGCCGCCCATGAGATGGCCAAAGGTAGCTTCACCATGGCCCCAGTCACTGCGCAAGGTGGTACATCAGTTAGCAAGAATTCATGTAGAGCGTCAGTAGTATAGGTTTGCCATGCAATCATACCTCTTCTCGCCCAGGGAATCGGGACCCAGCAGGTGGCAGATATCGGCGCGCAGCTCGTTGTAAGTCTTTGAAGTATCGAGTTTCTCAATGTCGGCATGAGACTTGGGCGTGTGCACCGTCATGTCAAAAATACCAAAGTGCAGCTGGCGCAGATTAGCCAGAGCACCGTTGACATGCTTGGTCGCAATCAGCTTCTTGATCAGATCCTCGGGGATGGGCTTGCTAGTCTCAACATGCTTGGACAGACGCTGGAGCACCTCGGGCGTCCAGCACCAGTTCTCCAGCATCTGGGAAGGCGCCTCAACAAAGTCACCAACAGTGTTGGTACCGTGGAAGCGACTGTACTTGACACGTCCAGCGAGATCATGAATACCGTGGCCAAGCTCGTGGAAAAGAGTCACAACCTCGTCGTGCTTGAGAAGCGAAGGGCGATTGGCAGTGGGCTTGCTGAAGTTGCATACTAGAGCCGTGGCGGGGTACTGGCGTGATCCATCCTCCTTGACAAAACCAGACTGCAAGTTGAAGTTGGCAGCATGGCCGTACTTGCCAGCACGCGGATGAAGATCCAGGTACAGGTAGCCGACAAATCCATTTCCCTCACTCGCGTCGTTCCAGACACTAAAGATAATCACATCTTCGTGCCACGAAATGTCTTTGCCGTTACCGGTAGGGCTGAGACGGCTACGCTCGGCAGCATCAAGCTCGTGGAAAGAAAAGCCCATGAGCTCCTCAAAGATCTTGAGCATGCCAGCAATGGTGCTCTGCAGAGGAAAGTACTCGGCAATCAAGTTTTCATCGATGCTGTACTCCTTTTCAATCATCAAGCGATCGTAGTAGCGGTGATCCCACAGGAAGTACTTGTTGTCGAACTGCAGGCCACGGGCCTCGCTGTCTTTCTTCTTGAGCTCCAGCAGGTGGTCAATCTCCTTCTTTCCACCGTCGGCCAGACGCGACCGCAAATCGCCGAGGAATTCGTGCACGAGTTTGGGTGTCTTGGTCATCTTGTCCTCGATGACAAGGGTAGCATGGTCAGGGTAGCCCAACAGACGAGCAGCCTCGTCGCGGAGGGAGATGGTCTCTTTGAAAAGAGCAACGTTGTCGTTGCACTGGAAGTCTGTTAGTATCAACAGTGCCCTGGTTTCAACTGTCGGGCTCATTCAGCTTGAAATCGTACCTTGTTCTCATTGGCCACAAAGATGCGGCGACGAGTTTCGGGGTTTGTGGCGAACTTGAGGGAAGGGAAGATATCGGTGTACTTGAAGGTCAGCTTGAGCTTGCCCTCGTTCTCGCCGGATCCCTTTTCCAGGTTGTCGACGACGTTGTTGGGGACACCGTCGAGTTCCTCGGGAGTGAACCAAACACCACCGTTTTCCTCGGTTAGTCTCTTGTTGAACTCAATTCCCAGAGTACTGAGACGCTTCTTGATCTCCTTGAAGCGGTCGCGAGCGGGGCCGACAGGTAGCGACAGACCGTTCTTGATGTAGGCCTTGCGCTCCTTTTCGACGAAACGCAGACTTTCGGGATCGAGATTCTCCTTCTCACGGCGCGAGTAGACGGCGTCAACAAGCTTGAACACATCCTCGCGCATGCCCATCTCAATGGCAAAGTCATCGAGCAGGGCCTCGGCCTTGGTTGAAGCAGTGCGGAGCTCGGCATCGGGCGACACATATTGATAGAAGCCCAGAATGTGGCCATTGGACGACTTGTTCTCGTCGTGGATCTGGGGTACAATGGTGTTGTTGAAGTTGGCTGAATCCAGCGTCACCTCGGACACAATCTTGTCCAGAAGACTGCGAGTAGTGGTGCACATGGTCTCGGCATCGGAAACAATGGACTCCTTAGTGCCGGTGAACAGCGGCGGGGCCTGGGGCGGGTTCTGGTGCTGTGGGGGAATCATCTTGGAAAAGGCCGGGAAAGAAGAGTATGGACGGACTCGGGGAACTGAGACTCTGCTCAGTTGTAGCTGGCCCAGCACGGAGCTCAGGCGACTAAAGGCTCGCGGGGTAGCCACGGTGGTGAAGATCCCGAGGAACAGGAAGAAAAGAGCAACCAAGAAGACCGGCCGGCTCTTGTAGGGAGAAGATGAAGAGGGGGGGCGGGACGGGCGAGACGACTGGGGCTCGTTGGGCGCCAGTGTAAATAGCTGTGGTGCGGGTGTCAGGGAGATGGGTGCGAAGAAAGTAGGCCGTATCAAGCAATAGATCGATGAATTCAGTGTTGGTATTGGATTTCGGATCGGCTCGGTTGTTGATTGTGCGAGTTTTTGGTGGGTTGAGCTTTATACAAGGGGGGGCGGGGGAAGAAGAGGGGTGGATGGGGGAAGCAAGCTTTGGAAGAGCTCTGGACAGAGGAGCAGAAGGAATCAAAGTCAACAAGGAAGGCGGGCAGGCAAAACAAGGAAGGAGCTTGAAGAAAAACAAACAGAAAAGAGTGCGTGCCTGAGGCCTCCTTAATACAGGCTGCTAGCCTGCTAGTGAGCCAGCCTGCAGTGCAGCATAACACAGTGAGAAGCCACCAAAAAGTATGCAACAGCACAAAAGACACAGGCTGGGCGGCGGGGATGTCGTAGTGGGGCAAGGGCAAGGACGCTGGGCCGAAGACGGGTACACAGCAAAGGTGGCTCGATTCAACATCAACCTGAATCTACATCTTCAAGCAGGTGAGCCATACAATTACATATGCACAACCACATACCTGCATATTCTTGCATGTATGGACCTTTGCGCTGTTGTCCAAGGGCCCAAAGGTCGGTACATGTTACATGATACTGGCTAATGCTACCCTCTGCACCCACCACCACGCCCTTTCTCCAATGCGTGGCGTTTCAAGTCGCCTGCCCGCGTCGGCATTCTATTATACATGATACAAATCTACAGATTCCAACCAACATACGTACGTGCAGCCGGCACTTGCAGACCATGGATTGTCTTGTGTGATGTGATTAGGCCATGTTCCGCCATCAACACCGTGGCGCTAAACAGGCCCTTCCCATATCTCGTCACAAATAGCTGCAAACGAGCAACACTCTAGAGACACACGTGCATGAAAATATGTAAATTGGTTGTAAATCAATTGTTAGAGGAACTAAAAGACAATATCACAAGGCAACGCCATCAAAACAGGAAAAATAAAGGTCGGAAATAGAAAAAAAAAAGATATCCCATAGTCTGCCCGTCCCTTGTGCTCAAGAGAAGAATGAGTGTGAGCGCAAAACAATAGGGCAAGGCCAGAAAGAAAGGCGAAATAAAGACGGAAAAAAAAGGACATGACAGAAAGCGTAACAGTTCGTGTCTCCATAGCGTATGTGCTGAGATAGATCCAGGCAATGGGTTGTAGACAAAGTCGACGTGCTCGGTTTACAAGCAGGCCTGCTTAATTGGCCAGAATGGTACGGACGAGGTCTGGAAGCAGAGTGTTAGTAATCAAAGTGTGTGATCAAGACGACCCATTCGCATGTCACTTCTTCTTGGCCCAAGACTCCCTAGGACCAAACTCGCATGTCGCCTGTTCTTGGACCAAGTCACCCTAGGCTGAGGCTACCTAGTTTGAACCCTTCCAGGCTGGGACTTACCAGTGTAGTTGACCTGGCCCGAAGAAGTGTCAACGGCCTTGAGCAGCTCGTCGACCTCATCGTCCGTCATCTTCTCGCCCAGGTTGGTCAAGATGTACTTGAGCTGGCCAACACCAATATAGCCCGTCATGTCCTTGTCAAACACTTGGAAGCCGCGGCAGTACTCTTCCGGCTCGCCAGGGTCGCGGAAGCCGCCAGGGCGGTTCAAGATGCGCTGGAAGGTCTCGAAGTCGACTATATGTGGAAAACAAGCGGGTTAGCAAAGTCCTGGCCAGTAAAAAACGGTCACGGTATTCATGATTGAGGACAACATCACAGGAAATCTAGTGAATATTGGGTAGAGGCAAGTCTTACAGTCGGTGCCTACGCTCTTTTCAAGATCATGGATCTCAGACAGCGTGGGGTTCTGGCCGCAAGCGCGCAGCAGATCTCCCAGGCTCTCCAGGGTCACACGGCCGTTGCCGCGCTTGTCGAATAGAGAGAACGCCTCCTTGTAGTTGGTCGAAGCCTGTTCGTAGTGGTTAGATGCCATTGTTTCTTGCTGCGTTGGGGGTGGTTCTTCGTTTGCTTCTCGTCCGTCTAGCGGTTGGTGTTTCTTTGGCTGGCGATGTTTCTGGATCTGGATTTCCGTGCGCGGGCGTAGTATATTAATAGCAGAGAGGATCCCAGGTGACAACTCCATTAACGCCACCAGGCCATACAGGAACGACAGGAAAGACAGGAATTCAGAAGGGAGGTTTGCCCTGAGCAGAAACTGCGATCCGTGTACCCAAGTGCCAAAGGGAGCCAATCTCTGTAAAGACTAGTTGTGCAACAGTACAGCGAGTGGCCCTCTGTATCGTTTCTCTGGCAGAGGCTATTTGTTGTCCATCCCGTTCTCGTAATAATTCCATTCCACTGGTCTGGCATGCTTATTTCTGACACAAGAGGAAGCTCCTTGTGATTACCTCAGAAGCGCAGGCTTTTGTGTGTGCACAAAAAGAGAGGCTAGAGCGGCATTCATTGGACAGAAAGAGGCCACCATGACCAGTAGAGGACAAGACAAGAGAAGCCCGACCAAAGCAAGGAACGCTAAATTCAGGGTCTGGAAATGAATAGCGCGAGCTAGCCTTTCCTTCTCGAGACAGTTATTTATTTTGGGCCAGGCGCAACAATAAACAAAAACAATCCGCCATGACGGTCAGGAGAAGTTGTTGATGTGTCATCAGCATTGCCAGAGACGAACGCAGATGGGAGCTTATACAGAGACTTGGGGCATTCGCTTCGAATCGTGCATGATTGGCACCCCGACAGTCTCGACTCGCAAGGTATCAATTGAAAATGGGACAGCATCGGAAGTGTTGTGGGCCCACGATGCGTGCGCATGTGTCATCGTGAAGGCGGGAAATGGCAACTCGTGATAGTCGGCGGCGCGCGTTGAACGAGGCAAGCCAAGGAAAAGACCGAACAGCTCCGACATTCTGTTGGTCACGGATGTAGAAACGACCAGAAACACCGCCACCCAAGTAAGGCAACGCCAGCTAAACAGAACGCCTCCTCATTAGAGAAACATGTCGCGGTGAGGAGATGTGCTTACCATTGTGTCGAAATTGAAAGTAGGGGTATGCGGATGTTGATAGGAGAATGCAAGTAGACCTGCTGCAAGATGTATGATGTAGGACACACACGTCGTGGGGGGGGGGGGGGGGGAAAAATAAAAGGAAAAAAAAAAAAGGGGGGGGGGGGGGGGGGGGGTGAGAATTATATGAAAAATGAAGAAGGGATGAAAAAAAAAAACCATGTAGCCAGTAACCAGTAGCAAACAAAACAAGGCCACATGGTTTGGACTGCAGTTAGTTTGGGCTGTTTAAGCAGCATACAGGCCTCCTACTCACTACTACTCAGAGGCCTCAATGTAAAATCAGGAGGATACAAGCGGTCCTACCCTGCTGCTCCTCACCACAACTTGCTCTTGCTGAGCCCAAGCAGTCCATACAGAAAGCCAGCTTTGGCCAGTAGCTCAACACACTATTGCTGGCCATTGTCTTGGGCGGAAATGACCTATAGGTCAAATTACTGCCAAAAGTCTATCGCTTGCCCCTCTCTTCCTCTCTTGTAATGTGTTATAAGGTTCAGGGGCTTCTAGAGACGTTGTTTATGCTCCACTATTTCCGCTCACCGCCCTTTGCTACGGCAACGACGCTATCTAGCGACTCAGACTAGTGCTGCCAGCTGCGCACAGCTGGCACTAATACACTGGCCTTCTCATGCCCCTCCTCCCACCCCCTCCTAAGCTCTCTTTGCCATGACCAACGCTGTGCCCCATACAGCATCGACCTCGATATCGCGCCAGCCATCGACATTCCCCCTCACGTTGAAGGCCTCTGTGACTTCCCGCATCCTATCCATCATGACGTCAATGATGTCCCCTTCGCCGCCCTCTGCCCTACTCACAAACTGCGGATTGGCATCGCACCACGCACAGAACGCACTATACGTACGCACATAAGCCTCGAACTCTCCCAGCGTCATGTGTTTTTCCAGCCACAGCCCCTGCCTGTCGGCATCAGTCCGTTCCACCTGGCACGTCTTGAAGTCAGGCCGATAGACCTCGCGCGTCACCGCAGACCACTGGTCGCGCGGCAGGACAATCGGCTCAAAGTACCTGCGCAGAATATCGCGGCCTGGCTGCTCCCAGTACTGCGCCATGCTGTGCATGCCGGGCGCCACCTCGCCATCCGCCCGGTACAAAAAGTCGTGGAACACTGCCGTGGCCGCTGGGTAGCCCACCAGGATGTTGTCATTGTAGCCCCAAAAGGCAAAAGTGCCGCCCCGGCGCACGATCCTGGCAATGCCACTCAAAGCCGCTGTGTTGTTGAACCAGTGTGCCGACTGGCCGGCCACGGCCATGTCGAATGCTGCATCGGGGAGCGCGTGCAGGCTTTCGGCTGCGCTCACCTGAAAACTCATGTGCGGGTGTGTGGAAGACAGAGAGGAGGCTTGTTCGATCATCTTCTCGCCTGGGTCAATGCCAATGATTTTGTCGAACTCGCTGGCAAAGGCCAGCGTGGCATTGCCTGGTCCGCAGCCAATGTCAACCAACGACCCTCGTGCGTTACTTGGCCCGTGATACCTGAGAATTCGGACTACAAGTGATGCGGGGTAGTGCGGCCGGGCGTCAACATACTTGGCGGACGAAAACGTAGAGCGACTTCAATGTAAGTGTTAGTAGATGCATGCTGCCCAGCGTGGAGACGAACAAGCCTATGAGGGATGTATTGATCCGGCATACCGAAACACTGACATAGTCGTGTATGTATGGGTTGTTTGGCCATGAGAAGCCGAGACGGATGCACGCCAGAACCGGGTCATTTATTGACGCTTGCTGGATGCTTTGTTTGTTGCCCCCCATTGACGTCATGGCCATTGTCCTGCTTATATCCGAGGTGCCCGAGCCGCTGAACGATGAACATGACATCAATACTAAACGTCACTGGTCTCGGAGTCCCAGCTATGTAATCGCATGACTGGCGTCTTGAAGGCTTGTCTTTTTTTTTCAAGTTTGTCATCATGGGTTTGATATACTTGAGCACATTCTCAGCATCATGTCAACGAATACAGATAGGGCAGAGCAAAAGTGAAACAAGAGAGAAAAGAAAGACTAAGAAATATATGCAAAACGCAACTTAACCTTGAACGTCCAACGCAATGAAAGTAATATACAAGAATTGTAGTCCAAAAAAAAACCAATCCATAAATTGAGAAAAGAAAAGCGAAACAGAAAGAGATTATGCCAGAGCATACCCAGAGCATGCGTCATCATCGGCCTACCTGCGCCAGCGTCGTGTCTACAGCGGAGACACATTCGCCAGCGCCAGGCCTGACGCCGCCCGGCCAATATCGCACCAGCACGACGCATCGCCCTCCCTCTCGACCTGCACGACAATATCCATCTTGTGCTGCGCGAGGTACTCCTGGACGCGATCGCGCACGTCCTCAAGCGACGCGCCCTTGGCCGCGACGACGTGCACGAAGCCCAGCAGTCTGTTCTCGTGGCCCAGACGGTCGTCCAGCCAGAACTTGGGCACCGAGTAGGCCAGCACGCCGCGCTGCTGGGCAATCCCGGACAGCGTGTTGCGCAGGTTGTACTCGATGCCGTCGGGGATGCCGAGCAGCAGGCGGCGGGCGGCGGACATGATGAGCGGCTTGGACGAGCCAAGAATTAGCACGGAGATGAACACTGAGGCCAGCTGGTCCCAGAAGCTGTGGCCGGTGAAGTAGGTCAGCAGGGTCGAAACGACGACGGAGGCGCTGCCGAGCGTGTCGGCCAGGACGTGCAAGTAAATGCCTTGCATGTTTTCGTTGTCGTGGCCTCCGCAGCCTCCGCCACCATGGGAATGGCCATGGTCTTTGTGGTCGTGGTCATGTGAGTGGTCGTGTGAGTGAGAGTGAGAATGAGAGTGATCGTGGCCGCCATGGCCATGGTGGTGATGGCCAAAAGCAGCCATGCCGACAAGGTTTACCACCATGCCCATGACGCTGACAGCAAGGAGTTCGCCTAGACGCTTAGTCTCTGTGCCTTCCCAGATGCGCTCAAAGGCCTCAAAGGTGATTTCTACACTAAGTAGTCTGTGTGACGGGTATGTTGTTTGTTAGCATGCATGTTTGTTTATTTCTCGGTTCAGCATTGCCACGGGTTTTAACGCACACAAGCAGAATGCCGTTAGCGAAGCCACTAAGGGTCTCGATCTTGCCCAAGCCATAGGGGAAGCGCTGGCTAGGAGGCCGCTTGCCCAAGACACTGGCCACAAGGCCGACTAATAGCGCCATGCAGTCGAAGAACATGTGCACGGTGTCACTCAACAGCCCGAGGGAGTCGGTGACGTAGCCGTAGAAGGCCTGGACCATCATGAAGGAAATGTTCAGGCTGCAAGGGAGAAATAAGGGCGAGTTAGAAAAGCAGATCAGCAGTGCAGTAGTGGGGAGGAGGAGGGGGGGGGGGCTCAAAAAAGGCCAGAAAACGAGAGCAAGGGATGGCAAGGGGCAAGGCGAGACATGGAGCAGAAGCGGGAAAAGGGAGGGAGAAGGGGAGAGGGGAGAAGAGAAAGGGACTTGAGTGGACTTCAACTTACAGCATGTAGTAGAGAATGCGACGAGAATCTTTTTCAATCATGATGGCATTGAGGAAGGGGTGCGAGGATGTATAGCGCATAAGAAACTTGGTGAACCTTGATTTGTCGTCGATGGACGAGTGGTCGTGGGCGTGGAAGTGTTTGTGGTCATGGTCGTGATCGTGGTTGTGGCCGTGATCGTGATCGCGGTCCTGGCCGTGGTCGTGATCGCGGTCCTGGCCGTGATCGTGATGATGGTGATCTTCGGCAAGATCACCACAGGTTTTCTCAGGCCCGTGCCCGCGATGTTTGTGGCCATGTGCGGTCATCATCTCGAGGGCTGATGCGGACGTGGACAGACTCAGCTGGCTGGTGTTCTTTGACGAAAAGTCGTCGATAGTGATGGGGGTGACGTCTCTCAGCTGCGAAGGCGAGTGTGAATGCGCGCCCATTTTTCGCGACGAGATGGTGGTGGCGTTGGTGGGGGTGGCGTTTGAAGAGGAAAGGCCGTAGCCGTAGCCGGGGCCGTAGCCGGGACCGGAGTTGTACTGCGGCAGGGACTGGGTCGGGGAAGAACCGTGGTAGCTGTGGAGAGAGAGATGGCGGGTATGGGTGTGGGAGGGCGTGGTTTTGGTGTGGCGAATATTGATGGAGTGCGCAGATTCGGACAGGTCTACGGAGGACGACGTAGGCCTAGACGCAGTCGTAGAAGCAGTCGTAGATGCAGGCGTAGATGCAAGCGTTGTCGCTGTCGCTGTCGCAGAGACTTGTTGATAACGCAGCGGCGAGTTTGGTTGGGGAGAGCGAGAACGTTGATAGTGGAGAAGAGGTTGCGGGGGAGACGATAAGGAGGAAGGGTTAGTGCGATTAAGGGCCAGCTGGGTGTTGTGATGATGGGGCTGGCGATGTTGCTGGTGCTGGTGCTGGTGCTGGTGCTGGTGCTGGTGGCCGTGATGGGCGTGGCCTGGCTGGAGATGAGTAAAAGATGCAGAAACCGAGCGAGGCGGCGGTGACGGGGTTGAAATAGCAGTCGAGAATTTTTGTGTGCCTGTGCTGTGGCCACCAGAAAAGGATCGCGAGGGTGTGTGGGTGGGAGCAGGCGCAGGTGCAAGCGCAGGCGCGGGCACTGGCGCTGGCACTGGCACAGATGCAGATGCAGGCAAAGACAGAGACGCAGACGCAGACGCAGAAGCAGACGCAGACGCAGACGCAGACGCAGACATAGATACAGATGACACAGATGAAAGCGAGTGAGTGTGTGGTTGTGGATGAGAAGGAGTGTGAGAATGAGAGCGCGAGTGGGCAAACGGCGGATGCGAAATCAGAGCCAGGAGCGGCGACGCAGAGGATTCGTGATGGGCCATAGTGCAAGTGATAATAAGCTGTCTGATATTCTCTGGCTCTGGTGTCGCTGATGATGATGTTCTGTGCTTTGCCAATCTACGAGCGACGGCCGGTTGCTTTTCTTGCCAATGCCGGCGCGATATTCTGTCTGCTATAGCTTGCTGCTGGCCTTTCAGGGCCTTGCAGGGCTTTATGAAGCTGCTTAGAGCGTTGTTACAGGGCACCTGTTACAGGGCACACGGCCGTCAAAGGTCGGTGATCTGAGCTTTTTCTAGGCCTTTTTTCTGAGCAGCCAACGCGAGCCAAATCAGAGATCTAATAAGCGAGGAGGTGCGGCTTTTGTGTGCAGCGTGAGTTGAAGTCTCTCGGAATAGACGTGAAACAAGGACGACGAGGGAGACGGTGAAGCAAGGGAGAGAGAAGAGAGAAATCGAAGAGAAATCGAAGAGAAATCGAAGAGAAGAAGAAGAGAAAGGGAAAAAGGGCAGCAACAGCAGTCCCTCCCTGTCCAAGCTTGTACTTGTACTTGTACTCGCTGCTGGTTCAGGACCGACAGTGGTCCAAGTTGGGGGGCCTAGGCTCTATCTAGGCTCCAAGATTTGAGGATCCAGGGCTCCTCGGCGCTGCTCCAGAAGGGCTGTTCAGGGCTGTTCAGGGTTGTTCAGGGCTGTTCAGGGCTCGTACTCACTGTTCTATACAACCTCAACAAGCAAACAACAACAGCACAATCCAATCCGGCTATATCCCCATGATAATCACTTCCGTCTTTCCTGCCGGCTACCCTCTGGTGTTCTATATTCTCACCTTTTTCTTTCCCCTCCCACCATTTTTTCCCGCCTTTTCCTTTTCTCACACGTCTTCCTCCCCCCCCTCTTTCCTCTTTGCCTCTTTATCTCTCTCTTTCTTCCTCGCTCCCACTCACTCTCACCCTCACTCACTGCTTTGCTTGTTCCTTGTTCACGCTGTGATGTCACAAGACAGGGATTGCAGATCACATTGTCTATCCATTGGTTGGTTGTCTGTCATGGCTGGCTGGTACGACTGTGTGTTAGTTAGGGTTTAGCTACATACTTTGTCCCCTGTGCAGTGTGGTGCAACCCTAATGTACTCTATGCATATGCAAAAAAAAAAAAAAAAAAAAAAAGAAAGGGGGAGGGGGGGGGGGGGGGGGGAGAAGAAGAAGCCAGGGAGACAGAGGCTAATGAGTTAGGGCAGAGGTGTGAGGCGGGCGACATGGGATGCAATGTGATGTGATGTGGTGCTCGTGGGTGATGAGGCGAGCCAGCTTGGAGATTGGAAGGCGTTGCGAATTTGCTGATGGTGGAGATTAGCTGGCTGGGTGGATGGCCATTATTATCATCATCACCATCACAAACATAAACACACACGCCAGATCAGGAACAGGACAAAACAAGACAGGCATAAAGAGAGGAAAGCCACTGTAAGGGATGTTATCACATGAACGTGGACGTGGGCGTAGACATGACATGGACGTAGACATGGTCAGATTGCGACTGGTGTTGCTGGCCTGATTCGATTTGCACACATGCTGGCCTGGCTGTCAATTGTCTCCAACTTTGAAGGGGAGGAGGAGGAGGAGGCAGAAGGAGAGGGACATGATTTCTGATTTCAGCGCCCAAGATGAGATGATCTGCGACGCATCAGAACAAGGCCAAGAGTCAAGCGAGTGACATGAGGAACAAGGGACCCGGCGCGCACACACAAAAAGGACAAAAAAAAGACAAAAAAAAAAGAACAGTGCATATGCCTCCAAAATACCAATTGTCTAGGCGAGAATAATCTTCAAGGAGAAAAGGAAGCAGCGCGTTGGTGATGTCTTGGTTTGTTGGTTACGTTATAAGATGTAGAGAGATACGAGTGAGTTATCAACGATGGAGCAGTAAGTGGCAGTGGGAATACGAGGTTAACGAAGGAAGAGGGACGGCCGACTGGGCTGGGCTGGGCCAACTGGGCTGGGCTGGGCTGGGCTGGGTTGAGCGGGTGTAGAGTGGTGTGAGGTGAGGTGAGGTGGTATTGGTATGGCTATAGCGGGTAGTATCGGGCACGCCTATAGCTATGTACATAGGTACATAGGTACGTAGGTACATAAGTAGAAGAAGTGAAATCACATGATTCTTTTGGCCTGTTCTATTTTCTGCCTCTTCCCTGACTATAACAGTGGCTAGGAAAGAAAAAGAAGGAAAAAGAAGAAAAAAAAGAAAAAAAAAAAGACAGCGGCGTGTGTGAATTTGGAGCAAAGCAAATTAGAAGGACGCAGAAAGCCGTCGAATCCCTGGCCAAAAGCTTGGCAGTTGCGACAAAGGAAGACGCGCCCCTGTTGCATTGTTATTGTATTTTTTTTTCTTGTTTTCTTTTGTTTACATTAAAGCGGGCGTAATTAATATTGCCGTTGTTTGTTATTTCTTTTTTTTTTTTTTGTTCGCAGCTATTTCTACGGCAATCAACAGTGACAAATGCCCAAAGCTTTCTTGTGCAGTTTATCCCTCAATAAACATCAACATTCTCTGCCCAAAAAGTCAGAGTCAATGCCAATTCAATTCTGCACAATGCAAAGCTGTGCCTGTGCCAGCATGTGTTGTAAAAAAAAAAAAAAAAGAAAGAAAAAAAGCGAAGAAAGAAAAAAAAGAAAAGGCAAAGGCGGGCTAAGGGTTTGGAATGGAAAGGAGGCAATACCAAGGTACATTGCAGATGTACCTATGTACCTATGTACCTATGTACACCTCTACAGGCCAACAACTACAATGCCAATGCCCATACCCGTGGCTCACAGCTGGCCAAGGTACTGCGCGCCCGAATTGTCAGTGGCTCGAACCAGGATCAAGAAGCATACAGCGAACAAGCAAGCAATCAAGAATTCCCGGAGAAAAAAAAAACTCAAAAACAAAAAAAAAAAGGGGGGGGGGCGTGAAAAGAAAGGGGAAAGGGGGGAGTGTCTCTTGAAATTGCGGGACAACACGAATAGCAGCAATGGAGCTTTGCCGTTGCACTGCAGCAGCAGCACAGCAGCAGCACTGACGGTCGACTTCGGGTCGTTGCTGGGGTGCCATTGCCAGCTCAGTTGCAGCTACAATGGTGAGTTTGTGTATGGGGGGCACTTGGATTGGAGAAAGAGTGCAGGGCACAGGCACAGGACAGGCACAGGACAGGCACAGGACAGGCACAGGACAGAACAGGACAGGCCGGGTTTCAGCGTTTCTGTTAACCTCAGGTCAGAAAAAAAAAGGAAAAAAAAGGAAAAAAAAGAAAAAAAAAAAGAGGCGTGTATCAAGCAAAGACAGGAGACACGAACCACACTGCCTTTATGCGCCCTCGCTCTCATTCATTCATCCACCCTCTTCTCTTCCTTCTGCCCTGCTCCACACACACACACACCCACACACACCCCCGGCCGTGCTCGTGCTGCCGCCCCAAAACCTATAAACGCGCGCTCGTCCGCCTCCCTCTTCTCTTCTCTACTTCTGTCTCTCTCTTTCTCTTTCTCTTTCTCCCTTCACCCTCGAGTCCATCTTCAATCTTCACCTTCTTTAATCCCTTCTATTTTCTTTGCTTCTCTCGTTAAGCCCTTGCTTTTGATCGCCATCTACTTGTTTAATATTATTAATATTTATACCCTCTCGTTCATCATGCGTTTCTCTACTGCTATCCTGGCCTTCGTCGCCGCCGTCTCCGCCCAGACCGGCACTCCCACCAGCGAGACTCTCCCCGCTGCCACCACGGCCCTGACCAGCGCCCAGATCCAGTGCCTGGAGGACTGCGACGACAGCGACGTCGCCTGCCGCGCCACCTGCGTCCTCGTGAGTTTTACACCCACGCATCCACGCACAATTGATTATGAGCTCCGCAACAATGTGCTAACCATGCATCTTTCCATCCACAGGTCCCCAACCCCAACGACGCCCAGGTCAACGCTACCACCGAGTGTGTTGCTTCCTGCGTCCAGGGCAACGGCACCGAGGCCGAGACCCAGGCCTACATTGAATGCAGCCAAGCCTGTGTCAACGAGTTCTGTAAGTTGCCGCCATGCTTCTCCACTCTTGCCATGAGCACCAGCTAACAGTTGTGCGTCTAGACTACAACTCTGCCAACGGCGGAACCCCCACCGGCGTTGCTGGCTCCGGCTCCGGCTCCGGCTCGTCCGCCTCCGCTGCTAGCTCCACTGCCGCGTCTGCCTCTGGCTCGTCTTCCGGCTCTGCCTCTGCCTCTGCTTCCGGCTCTGCTGCCTCCGCCACGGGCTCTGCTTCGCGCACCTCTGGCTCGGCCTCGAGCTCTTCCACCTCTGAGACTGAAGCCAACACTTCCGACGACGCCAGCGCTGCCTCCTCCATCAACCTCTCTGGTCTGGGTCTCCTTGGTGTTGTCGCTGCCGTCATGGCTCTGTAAGAGTCTTGCTTCTGGCACGCACCACCAAATCGTGGTTGTTACTTGATGCAACTTGTACCCCTAATGACTGCTCATGAACAAATCTATTGGAAACTTAGCTATAGCGAGAAAATAGAACAACTGCGAGATTGAAGATACCAAAAAAAGCGTGTCCATAATGTTTGTGTGTGTGTGTGTGAAGGTGTTGGCGCTGGAGGTCACGTGACACACATGTCTTGTAGTAGCTTGGAACACTGTCTGGTAGCCTGCCGTTCCCTTCCATCGCACTGCCCCTCCACAACATCAACCATCGTCGTCTGCCGTATCCTCTTGGCCTGTGGTCAACATGTGGTATTCCAATACGCTGGCAGAACGGCTCTGTCGCCGCGGTGCCGTGAGCTCTCGGCAGCGCTCGTCCCCTGCGAACCGCGCCATCTCATTGGCCGAGCGCAGTTCTCTTGCTGCAGGCCATGGAATCGCGATAGAACTCGATGGAAACCAGCACAGCCAAGATTCTGCGTCATGAACAAAAACAGCAAGAGCTTCTTCCTTCATCACCCTGGGGCCGATCCTTCCACGTGTTACAATAATAATAATAGTAATAAAGGGAAGCTTCTCTGCGAGGCTGGTTGCTCAGCCGTCGTTGATTGCTGTGGTTGTGACAGTGCACAGGCCCCTTGCACACTGGCTGCCCCACAGCGCCTGGCCGCGCCAGCACAGTATCAACTGGCCGATCGTGACGCACTGTCTCGGTGTGGTTTCTCGATTCAGTATTTCGTAGGCCCCGGAGCTGCCCACTAAAAGAGGACACGTTGAAGCTCAACCACGTCCTGCCGTCTTGGTCAATAGAAAAGGTGTCGCTGTCTGGCCTGTCTATCACAACTTCTCCTCTCCATCAATTTGTTTTTTTTTATAGTCTTTTTCTTTTTCTCGTCTTTTCATCTGTTTTCGACTCTTCAGCGATTCCCTCTGCCAGCTTACTTTGGAGGCCAGCAAACAACTGAACCTCGCCCACTGTTGACTTGATTAATCTGTATGTCTGCCTCTCTGCCTCTCCAGCCTCTCTCTGCCTCTGCCTCTCTGCCCCTCCAGCCTCTCTCTGCCTTTGCCTCTCTGCCTCTGCTCCCCAACTTCCCCTCTCTATACCGCCTATTTCCCAATCCATTCATCAGTGCTCCCATAGCTTCTGTCGCCTTTGCCCACCTGTGATTATCCTTGCAATAAGCTTCGCCGCGAGGCTGTCGTCATAGTCCAACATTGATGACACCTCGACCCGGGCCACACCGCATCGAATCATATCTAATCGAATCAACCCAAATACACCACTTCAATCGATATTCCCGTTGTTGTTCTCAAAGCTAACCGTGTCCATAGCCATTGAATTACCTGCACATATTCTCCCGCATCCAATCCAGTCTCTTCACCCCCCCACACTCACACATTCACAATGAAGCTGCAATCTGTCGTCACCGCGGCTCTGATCGCCGCCGTCAGCGCTGACGATGCTCAGAAGCCTCTGGCAGGCGAGAAGCCCTCCTCGGCCTCTGTCGACCTCCCCACCTTCACTGTATGCTGCTCCCAACTATATGCTCTTCCTGGTATTGATGACCCTACCAATACCCATGGAACTACTAGCTAACCTCGCATTCTCCCGCACCTCTAGCCTACCGCTCTCAAGGCCGAATTCATCGAGCAGTTCACCGACGACTGGGACAAGCGCTGGAAGCCGTCTCACGCCAAGAAGGACATCAAGGAGGGCGAAGAGGAGTGGGCCTACATTGGCGAGTGGTCCGTCGAGGAGCCCTCCGTCCTCAAGGGTATGGAAGGATACAAGGGTCTGGTCGTCAAAAATGCCGCCGCCCACCACGCCATTTCCGCCAAGTTCCCCAAGAAGATTGACCCCAAGGGCAAGCCTTTGGTCGTCCAGTACGAGGTCAAGCTCCAGAGTAAGTTGTTCCCAATGCAACTACTATTCCCATTGCTACCACCCACCTTGTTAGTCCTGTGCCTGTCTAACAATCTTGTCCTCCCTCGCTTCTAGACGGCCTCGAGTGCGGTGGTGCTTACATGAAGCTCCTGCGCGAGAACAAGGCTCTTCACCAGGATGAGTTCTCCAACACGACCCCCTACGTCATCATGTTCGGACCCGACAAGTGTGGCCACACCAACAAGGTGCACTTCATCTTCAACCACAAGAACCCCAAGACTGGCGAGTACGAAGAGAAGCATTTGTCTTCGCCCCCTACCGCCAAGATTTCCAAGGCCACCGAGCTGTACACTCTGATTGTGCACCCCAACAACACCGTCATCATCCAGCAGAATGGCGAGATTGTCAAGGAGGCCAACCTTCTCAAGGACTTCCAGCCCCCCGTCAACCCTCCCGCCGAGATCTACGACCCCGAAGACAGCAAGCCCAAGGACTGGGTTGACGAGGCCCGCATTCCCGACCCCGATGCCACGAAGCCCGAGGACTGGGACGAGAATGCCCCCTTTGAGATTGTTGACGAGGACGCTGTCAAGCCCGACGACTGGCTCGAGGACGAGCCTAGCACTATTGCTGACCCTGAAGCTGTCAAGCCCGAGGACTGGGTTGACGAGGAAGACGGTGACTGGGTTGGCCCGACTGTGCCCAACCCCAAGTGTGCCGAGGCCGCTGGCTGTGGTCCCTGGTCGAAGCCTATGAAGCGCAACCCCGCCTACAAGGGCCCTTGGTCCGCTCCCATGATTGACAACCCCGCATACAAGGGCCCCTGGGAGGCGCGCAAGATTCCCAACCCCGATGCCTTCAACGACACCACCCCCGCCAACTTTGAGCCCATGGGCGCCATTGGCTTCGAGATCTGGACTATGCAGAACGACATTATGTTCAGCAACATCTACATTGGCCACTCGGTTGACGATGCCCGCAAGCTGGCCGAGGAGACCTTCTTCCCCAAGAAGGAGGGTGAGAAGGCCCTGGAAGCTGCCGAGAAGCCCGTCAAGAAGGACGATTCCAAGATCACCTCGCCCTCAGATCTCAAGTTCCTCGACGACCCCGTCCTGTACGCCACGGAGAAGCTGGATCTTTTCATGACCATTTTCAAGTCCGACCCCGTCGAGGCTGTCCGCTTCGTTCCCGAGGTGCCTGCTTTTGCCGCTGGCGCCCTGGTTCTGTTCATCGGCCTGCTGTCCATGCTCTTTGGCGGCGGTAGCGCTCCGGCCAAGAAGGCTTCTGGCAAGAAGCAGGAGAAGAAGGAGACTGAAAAGAAGGCGTCTGGTGCTGCCACTGGTGCTGACACTGGTAAGACTGGTGTCACCAAGCGCACTGCCAAGGCTACGTAAACCAAGAGAGTATTGCTGCTCTTTGGACCTGCTTTTTTTTTTTCTTTTCTTCTTTATTTCGTTGACTGAAGGAGCTGGGAAATGGGGGAGGAGAAAGAGGGTGCTAGTGAGCACGACTCTTTAGTTGCTTTCCTTCTTCTATTCAACTTGTGTGTTTTTAAATCGTGTGGTCATGAAAACATTGGAGATGATACACGCGTTGCGCTATGGGCATATCTCAGGAGTACTGTTTTTTTTTCTTTTTTCTTTTTTCACTTGGTACTTTTTTTTTCTTTGCTACATTTGGCTTTTTCTTTTCCAAAGAGATTTCTTGTTTTATTATTATTGCCATGTTTCTTCTTCTGTTCACGAGTAGACCTGCGCCAATTCTTGCTGCTGCAGAGTTACCGTAGTCATCCCTTGGTTCTATATCGTAGTCTTAACGCCGGTGTACTCGTTGATAAAGTCGAGCACTTCCTTGTGCCACACGAGCGAGTTTTCAGGCTTGAGCACCCACTGTGTTTTCGAACAAACCACATATGGTCATGACAAAAAAAGGTTAGCAGCAGGTCTGGTATAGGCACACGGACTACCCAAAAGAAAAGACAACACTCACGTGGTTCTCGTCGGGAAACGTCAAAAACTTGCTCGGAATGTTGCGCGCCTGCAGCACATTGAACATGGCCAGGCCCTCGGAGATGGGCAGCCGGTAGTCCAGCTCGTTGTGGACGACCATCATGGGCGTCTGCCAGCGCGCATGGAACTGCGCGGGGTCCCACTGCCGGTACGTGGCGGCGGGGTCCCAGGGCGCGCCGCCAAAGTCGTGGTAGGGGAAGAAGAGCTCCTCGGTGGCCCACTTGGTGTGCGTGGAGAAGATGCCGTCGTGGCAGACGAGCGCGCGGAAGCGGCGGCCGAGCGGCTGGCCGGCGATCCAGTTGATCATGTAGCCGCCGTACGACGCGCCGAGGGCGACAGCGCGTTGCATGTCGACGTAGGGCATCTCGGCGGCGATGTGGTCCATGCACAGCTCGAGGTCGCGGTACGGCCGACCGCCCCAGCTGTTGGCAATGGCGTCGGTGAAGGCCTGGCCGTAGCCCGTGCTGCCCGTGGGGTTGCAAGCAACGGCAATGTAGCCCTGCTGGGCGAACACAGCGGGGTTCCAGCGCGTGCTCCATGCGTCGTTCCACGCGCCCTGCGGCCCGCCGTGGATGAGGAAGGCCAGCGGGTACTTCTGCGTCTCGTCAAAGTTGGACGGCCGCACAACCAGCGCATGCACGTCGCCGCCGTCGCTGCCCTTGAACCAAAAGTCGCCGCACTGCTTGCGGGACAGTCCGAAGAGCGCGCCGTTGTTGGTCGAAGAGTACAGCAGCTCGACCGAGGGCTTTTCGTTGTCTGCAGCCGCGGCCGGCACCTTGACTACGGAGTAGGCCATGCTTTCGATCAGCGAACTGGAGCTCACGAGCACATTACCCGAGGCCATGAGAACAGCGGCATTAATAACAGAGTCGTGGCTATAGACCACTGTCGGCTGTTTTGTCGTTGCAGCATCGGCGGGGACCCTGAACAGCAGCACCTTTCCACAAGACTCGGCCGTGAAATAAATGTGTTTTTCATCATGTGCCCACAGCAGCTCGTCAGGGCTCAGGTCCAACGTCCCCTCACCGTCATCGGAGGAGTAAAACTCATGGACGCTGGCGAGGTCCGAGACATCCGGAATGATGAGGAGACGACGCTTATCCGACTCGTACTGCTTGCTGCGCATGCGCGTGAATATAAGCTTCCTTCCCGAGTGCGAGAAGGCGGGCGAGGCGCTGTAGCCGTGAAGCCCGTGGGTGTGAACCATGCAGGGCTTGGACTGAGACGGTTTCTCGGTGTAGGACTTGAGGGGGACAAAGTAGAGGTCGGTTTTGGTGTACATGGCAGGGTTCAGCTCGGGATCCTTGGCAACGAAGGCAATACCAGACGGACTCAGGTCGAACTGGTTGGAGCCGGGACCAAAGGGCACGGGGCACTCCAGGCCAGAGCCCTCCAAGGCATTGATCAGGCCGGGCTGAGCCAGCGCGTACCGGCAGCCCGCCTTTCTGAGCAGGCCGTACCAGACCGAGTTTTTGTTTTCCGTGTTGTACGTGTCCCAGTGGCGCACAAACAGCTTGTGATAGACCTTGGCAGATGAGTAGCGTGGTTTTTTGTGGGCGGGCGTGTATAGCTTGCCATCGGGCGTCGTGGGAGCAGAAACGGCGATTGCGACTTCAGTGTCCGAGAGGCGCCTGACGCGGAGGTTGTCGAGGGTGCCGGAAGCGCGGCTGATTTCGATGACGGTGCTGTACAGCAGGAAGACATGGCTAGTCAGCAAAGTGAGCTCATAGCAGACGTCGATGCTTGGTGGTTTCCCTCGTACCCAGGGGTGCGGACATCGGTAACACTGATGCTGGTCACGCCGTCGCCCACCGAGCCCAGCAGCAGGACCTCGGTGTCACTCAGCCAGACGGGCTCGCGATAGCCCGGCGCGCTGCACAACGGAGAGTCCTTGCGCGACTCGATGTCAAAGACGCGGATCTCGGCAGTGCGGCGGTGCGTGTGGAAGGAGTACGTCGAGATCTAAGATGCAGCGGGAAGCGAGAGATTTGTTAGCCTGCACATCAGCACGGACGCGGCGAGGGCCTTGGATCACACGCACCGAGTACAGCAACTTGGTGCCGGAAGGATTCGGGATGCCGGCCGAGCGCCGCGGCGCGGAAAGCATCACCTCGGGCGTGAAGTGCTTATATCTGATGGTCATGGTGGTGCCGGGCGGACGGGGACGCAAGCTATGATGTCAGAGCCTGGGGTACAGTGTAGCAGCAAAGTGGGCTCTACGCAACAGCCGTGAGCCTAAGTAACACGAGAGAGAAAGGTGCAAGTGACGCGGAGATGTAATACGAAAACGAGATGCCGAGATGCCAAGATGTAGAGAAGCAGCGAAGCCGTACGGCCATGAAATGTGTCCCGAAATATCTGCAGTGCAGAGGTTGGGAGCAGTCCGCCTGTTATAGCAGTAGCCGGCCGTAAATGGAAAGTGCTGGGGGGTCTGCTGGGCTGCGGCTTTTTGCGGGGAATAACAAGGGCAACAGGGTTCTCACCAAGCTCCTTTATCTCGGTAAGTGCTCGGTGTGCGATAAGCACATACCGAGACACACCGTGAAAGTTTTAGTGGGGCTCCAACTTTTTCTTCTGTAACACTTGCTGGCTGGACTCTGTGCAGCTTTGGCCTTGGCTTCAAACTTGCTGCTGGCTGCTTGAACCAACACAACCTGCTCTCTTTGATCTGATTCTCCACTGTTCGGCCTATTCATCTTGCATTACTATTGCTGTACTGCCCACCATGGCCGACGCTTCCAACCTTCCCTTCATCCGCACGCTTGCGTCAAACGGTACGTTGCACAGCGCTCGCATGTCCTCTCCCCTCGCCTCCTCTCCTCTTCTCTCCTCTTCTCTCCTCTCCTCTCGCATATCTCCCTCTCTAACCACATGACATGTGCATTGCAGAAAAGAAAATCCGCACCAAGGCCATCGAGCAACTCACTTCATTCCTGACCACACGCCGCGCCCCGTCCGCACCCCTCACCCTCGACGACGCCCTCAAACTATGGAAGGGCCTGTTCTACGCCGTATGGATGTGCGACCGGCCCGTGCCGCAACAGACGCTGTGCGCTGAGCTGGGCGGCCTGATCAGTGCGCTGGGCCGCGCCGCCGTGGCGCCGTGGCTGACGTCCTTCTGGACCGTGATGGCGCAGAACTGGAACACCGAGATTGACGTGCTGCGCATGGAGAAGTTCCTGCTGCTCGTGCGCCGCGTCGTGGCCGGCTCGCTGCGCCGCCTGCGCGCCGACGGCTTCGATGCCGACGTCCGCGCCGCGGTGCTGGACACCCTGCACGCCGGCCCGCTGGATGCCGACGGCGATCTCGACCGCATGCCCGTCGGCCTGCGGCTGCACGTTATTG
The DNA here is from genome assembly GCA_017591655.1 of Thielaviopsis populi. NCBI lineage: Eukaryota > Fungi > Ascomycota > Sordariomycetes > Microascales > Ceratocystidaceae > Thielaviopsis > Thielaviopsis populi. The sequence continues at coordinate 47,186 of JADILG010000022.1, read as the reverse complement.
ACCTGTGGGTCGACGAGCTGGAGCGCGAGGGCTATCTGAACGACGAAGAGGAGGTGGTTGACAAGAAGGGCAACAAGAAGCAGAAGCAGAAGAAGGAGGCGGTGCGCGAGGCGGAGAAGGCGGTGGTTGCCGAGATTGTCGGCATGGTCAAGGCTCTGACGCAGACCTTCCCGAGCAAGTCGGTGCGGGATCGCGCCATTGAGAGTCTGGATGACAGCAAGCTCAAAGGGAAGGCGAGCGACAATGGAATGAAGGACGACGACGACGATGATGATGATGCCAGCTGGGATGGCTTCGACGAGTAGGCCGGCCCCGTCGCCGCCAGTCTGTCACTGCGAAGCCGTGGGGGGGGGGGAGGAACAGAGGAACAGCCCCTCTTGTCTGCTGTCTTGCTTGTTTGTCAACTTGTTTTGCTTGTCTGTTTTGCTTACACACTCAACATACCGCTTTTGGTGCTTTTGGGATTCGGCGTTGGGAGTACAAAACCTCGGGTTCTCTCGGGAGCCTGCACCTCGAGACTGGACGGGGAATAGAAAGAATGAAAAAAAAAAAGAAAAGGGAAGCACTAGAAGTTGTCGTTGTGAGGTCAGAAGGCCGTTTTCTCATGCTTTATATATCTGCTTACCTGCATATACGGCCTTGATCGCATGCTCCCTTGTATTCACTATTTCATCGCTAATACACTACACTGCTAGACAAAAGGCTGTCTCTATATATACTAAACAATACGCCTGCGTGCCATCGGTATGGAGCAGGCGCGTACGAGGGGTATCTGTAACGCAACACAACAAAGCGACACACCAACCTGCGCTCTGACGACATGGCCCGCAACACACCGGCCCAATACAACGCCGCCCGGCTAAACAGGCTTCGGAAACTGTCAGTGGCCGGCTTCCGCAGCTTTCTATGCTTGCTCTTGCTCGGCCATCGAGGCAGTCTCCCAGCCAGCGGGCACGGGCCCGGGCCCAGGACCCTCAAACGCTCCGTTCTTGGATATCACACGTCCAAGCCCGCGGTGCACTTCGCATTGGAACGGACCAAAGGGAATCCGCTCGCCGTCGATACTGATGTAGCCGTCGTCCTGGTCTCGGGGAATCACCCGGAATGCCGAGATCTTCTTGTACGTGACATGGGCACTGTCTAGCAACGTGCCCCTTTCCACGGCATCCATCAGCTTGATCCATTGCAGCGTACCAATGTCGGCATTGATGGTGATCATGTCGAGGAATCCATCGCTAGCACATGCAGCCGAAAAGAAATTGTTTGTGCGGTCCATAAACGCCATCTGCCCCCCCATAGATGTTGGTTAGCATACGACTGAAAAAAAAGATGAAAAAAAGACTAAAAAAAATGGAAAGACAGTGGAAGGCCAGGGTTGGTTGCTCACATTTCCGACATAGAGACACCCTAAGCTGTCGCTCTTCACCATTTCCCAGTCTCCAGGAACGCTGTTGCTCAGAGTACCATACTTGAGTTCCGGCAAGCCCTCGTCAGTGGCCCCGCCACTGGAAGCGTCTTCCTGGTCAGTCGTCTTCCCGGTCGACACAACATTCAGACCAGCTTGGCCTTGCTCTTGGTGGTAGTGTGATTTGATGGTGTTTTTGTCTGCAATCTCAACCTTGGCTGCAATATCACAGGGATACGCGACGCCACTGATTACCCGCTGCAAGAAGCCGACAACGAACCGGTTGTCTCCCATCCAGCGCAGGTGCTCAGTGGCCAGATCGCACTCTGCAATCATACCCAAATTCTGGCTCATGAACGAAAGCAACCTTGTCTCGCCCTGTGTCACGCTTGTTAGATCAAGGGGTGTGGTGATCCCCTTGACAATGGCCAAGGCTGCTACCGACGGCCTATGGGTGCCGTAGAGGTTGATGCTCATGCCGTTTCCAGAGCCACACGGAATATGAGCAACGGCAATTTTGGACAAAGCCCGCGAGGCATCTGCGCGCTTGCCAAGGCCGTTGAAAATCTCATAGGGCATACCATCGCCGGCACAGCCCACCACTATGTCATAATTGTCAATGTCCATTTTTTTGCAAATATCCGTCGCCTGTCCGCCGTGGGACGTGACGATGATGTCCATGGGCATGCGGGCCGCTTCAAAAATCGGCCGACTCTTGTTTGACCACTTCTTCTCAGCGCCGCCTGGCCCCGAGCGCGGGTTCACAAGCACGAGCGCACGTTTGTTGCGCTGGGATGCACCATAGGCGCGATCCATGGCTATCGCAGCCCATTCGGCCAACGATTCGGGTGCTGAGTCAAACACTTGGCCTTCGATTTTGTGCACTGTTAACTCGGACGACTGGACACCGTCGGCATAGTCGATGGTGAGGTTGGAGCCGTTCGATTCGACCCACAGGACATTGTAAAAGGGTATTTCGGTGGATGGGGGCTCTGCAAACATGAAAGCGCATACGTTAGACGGGATTGCGCACAAGGTAAATTAACTGAGCATTGGAAAGCAACTTACTCGACGGAAAACAGTAGGAACGCTCGACTGAGGTTTCTGCAGAAGAAAAAAGAAAAGAAAAAAGAGGACATGAGCTTATGAATCTTGTTGGATTATCAAGGAAGAGAGAGGTTCATGTTGTGGAGAAGCGCTGGACCATAATCACACTCGCGTCCGCACCCGCGCCCGCGCCCAAGTCGGCGCATTCAATGAGTGGCGTAGAACAAACACCAAGCACGACTCGCTGCAACTTACCCTGCAATAGAATGGCTTTGTCCTTCAAGACAAGACTTCGCTTTCCAGAGAGCTTCAGCTCGGGAACAAAACCCAGGCTGCCCACAGTGGGCTCCGCTTCTTGGTTTGCCGACATGAAAGGAACCCTCTCGTCAATCGATGTCGACCTCATGCGAGCAGGAAAGCAAAAAGGTAAGGGGGAGAGAAGCAGAAAAGAAAAGCGCGAGGAAAAAAAGAAAGCAGGGTATTGATTTTAGGGAGCACGGCAGGATCGGTAGGAAGAGCAAAGGTCAGGAAGAAGGTAGAAGGTAACGAGAGAGAGAGAGAGTGTGTGTGTGTGCATAAAAAGATATAGCTATAAGAAATAATACTGCCAGCTTGAAACAGGAATGAGTAGCGCAAGTGTAGCGTACGTAGTCTGAGCTAAGAACAGCCGCTTGAAGAGCAGACCCAAAACGCCGCCTGCAGTTAAGAGATAAATGAGGTCTTGGCTGGGGCCCTGTGGATCGTTTTCTGTAAGTGAACGGACGGGCGTGTTGTTTTAAGCAGGACAGGGCTGGGCAGGGCTGGTCTGGGCAGAGCTGGACTCTCGGGATTTCTGGAAGTCGAGGATCAGTGCAGCAGGATTGAAATCAATGCATGGCGAGAAGAAAAGAAAAAGCAAAAGCTTCGTGAAGATGAAGATGGAGAGTTTGAGGACAGCAGAGCAGTGGAAAAGAGGGGAAGCAGAAAAAAAGGGAAAGAAGGAAAACTTTTTCATCACAGGTGGCTAACATGGCAGGAGGGGGCGCTGCTTTATCGCTCTCGCTCCTGCTTCTTCTGGTACACACACACTCACAGAAGGGCAGTTGTCTTTTTGTGCCGTGCCTTCTTCTTTCTTCCTGTGCTCTGGTAAGACCAAGCAGAGACAAATAACGGAGTAACGATGCCAGATACGAAAGGACCTCAAGAGAAAACAAACGGCCCTGATTGGCCGCGTCAGCAAAGGGGAAGAAAGGGGAAGAATGAAGGCTGCATCCGCATCCTGTGTCATCACTTTTCATGTGCCACATTGTCCTTGCGATGTGTTACATCTGACAGCACAGCGATCACAATGGAGACAAGGCAAGACATGCGATCAACCATAACCGGCATTAGCATGACAGCCGCCAATGCAGACGGGCAAACGAATTTTGTCCGAACGGCCCAGAATCTGGGGTGACGGGTTGGGGCGGGACGGGACGGGACAAACGGCCGGAGAAAAAAGAACCACAAATCCTCTCAAAAAAGTAAAGCTCCCCAACTGGGAATCGAACCCAGGTCACCTGCGTGACAAGCAGGTATGATCACCACTACACTATTGAGGACAACGTTGTGTTTCTTAAAATGCGTTGCCCATAAGCTACTTCAACAAGCTGCCAGCTTTTTCCTGCCGAATTTGTAGGAACTGCCTCCAAACAAACCCTGATTATAGCCATATGCTGTGAATGAGTGAAGTACACTATAAATACACAACCAAACCTTGATTTTACTCCAATGCTGTATAACTCTTATTCCCATTCCCGTTTTGTTACTTTTCCTTCCCCCTTCCCCCTTCCCCATAGAGAGAAAAAAATACATGAAATAAACTCTCACATCATACACCGTTCGCTCCTCTTCCCCCCCCTTCCCTTCCTCTCCCCCTCCTATCATGCAGTCTAAGCCAGTCGCGTCACCTCAGCAAACTTCTTCGCCGCCTCCGCCTTGTACTCATCCACATTTCCGCTGAACCATCCCTTCAGCGTGTCCAGCCCCTCAACGGCCGCCTCAGCCGTGACCCCGTCGCCAGCCAGCACATCGAAAACAACCTTTTCGTACACCTCCGCCGACTCGCCCAGCGTCTTCATGGCGCGCGCGCCCGCAAACTGCGCCGCCGCCGACGCGCTGTGCTCCTCCATGTACTCGGCGTTGAAGGCCTTCAGGTCGCCGGGGTTCTGTATCGACTCCTTGATCACCTCGGCCACCTGCGCCGGCAGCGACGCCAGCTCGGGGCCGACAACATGCAGGAACTGCACAAGGCGCTCGTGCACCTTGGGATGCGCAGGGGCGAGCTCCTGCATGGCCTTCAGGCACTTGAGCGCAAGGAGGTACTTCTCTGTTGCGTACAAGAGTTAGGAATACATATATTTCGTAGGGAAGGGGGGGGGGGCGTTGCATGTGAAAGCTCAGCGTTTAAAACTTACTTCTGCGAATAAACACGTCAAAGCCAGCAAACTGCGCTTCAATGTTCTTGGGGCTGAACTGCAGCAGCGGGGTGACAAACTTCATGGCCTCCTCAAGCGGCGTCTCAGTAGCCGCGAGCTTAAGACCAAGCGGGTCCTCATCCTTCTTGACCTCGACGCCGTTGACACTCTTGTTGGGATCAGCCTTGGCCGATTTCTCGGCCAGCTCACGCTCCTGCTTCTGCTGCAGCTTCTTGGCCTTCTTCGCAGCCTTCTTGGCATCCTGGGCATCGCCATTCTCGTCGCCCGCCGCCACTGCAGGCTTGTCGTGCATCTTCAAGTAGATAGCGACGGCCTCCAGCGCCGCACGCGAGTAGAATGGGTGCTCGCGCAGCGTGTCTTCCCACCGGATCATGTCGACGTAGGCACGCATCTGGCCCTTGCGCAGCGAGAAGGTATGGAAGTCGATCTGGTCCTCCTGCCACACGTCGAAAATGTTCTGGATGGAGTGCAGGCGCTTCAGAGCCATGCCAGTGTTTCCGTTTCTGGCATAGGCCTCGGCGTCCTCCGTCAGGAACCATAGACATTGCATCTCCAGGAGATCGGCAATCGGTCCTCCGACAGTCTCTGCACGCGTAAACATGCCAATGGTCTCGAGGGCCTGCTCGTTCTTGTTATTCCGCAACAGGTACTTGGTGGCCTTGGTGTTGATGTAGCGGTCCTTGGTGTCCAGCGAGCGGGCATAGTCCATGACTTCCGCGGCCTTGGCCAGGTTGCCCGCATGCTTCAATATACGGGCCTTGGTCATGTGGTAGTCAACGTTCTGGTGGTCCAGCTTGAGGGCCTCCTCAATGTACTCCATCGCCTTGGCGAGATCCCGAGACAGGTGGTAGTTGTAGTGCAGAGCCAGGTAGTACAGGGCCATACCGGTTCTGGCGTCGCTGGGCTCGTTGGACGTCTTCTGTGACTCGAGGTACTCCAGCGCCAATGACTCAAGGGTGGCTTTCTTCTCTTCATCCACATAGAGATGCTTCAGGTTGGCAAAGGTGGAGGGGACGCCCTTGTTGAGCATGTAGACCAAGTACTTTTGAGCGCTAGCCTTGAAATCCTCGCCTGTTGAATCACACAGTTAATGTATGTCCTGTTCACAATCGTGGACAGAGTGCAAGCAAGCTTACCAGACAAGAAATTCAGAGGTAATCTCTTGGCAGAGTCCGAACGGGGAAATCTTTCCGCGTACTCCTCAAACAAGGCCTTCTTAGCGGCAACATCCTCCTCAATGCCCAGAGCCTTGACCAGGTTGTCGTAGTAAGCGGAATAATCGGGATTGCGCTCGAGGAGTTTGCGGTATATGGAGACAGCCTCCTCTTTGCGGTCCAGCTTGTAGAGAACATTGGCGCGAGCCTCCATGTAAGCCACGCGATCGAGATTGTGCTTTCCGGGGCCGTCCAGCTCCTTGAGCGCACGCGCGTACTCGCCCTGCTCAATGATGATGTCGATCTTGTACATGACAGCCTCGGAGTGCTCCAGGTCAAACTTGCTCGGGGCGGTCTTGAGGGTCTTCTCGTAGGTCTTGAGGATGTTCTCGGCCTCGACCAGGTTTCCGGCAAGGTGATGGGCGGTAGCGAGGGCGGTCCAGTTCTGGCGCAGCTGCGGGCGGGCCTGGAGAATAGCAGCACGGCTGGCAACGTAGCCCTGGTAGTCTCTGGTCTGGATCTGCATGATGGCCAGGTCACGCTGGATGGGGGGCGAGTCGGGCTCGAAGCGCAGAGCAAACTTGTAGGCCTTGATGGCCTCCTCGTAGTTCTTGGCGCTGCGGTACAGGAGGCCGTAGACGTGCCAGCAGATGTGCGACTTCATGTTGATGGTCAGAGCCTCCTTGGTCAGGGCAAAGCCTTCGTCGGCCTTGCCCTGAGAGTTGAGGATAAGGCCCTTCATGGCGATGGTGTCGGCATGCTTGGGGTTTTTCTTGAGGATCTGGTCGGCGGCCTTGATACCACGCTTGTACTGCTTCTCCTCGTAGTTGCGTATCACCTGGCGAAAGAGCGCCGCCTCCTTGGAGCTGAGGACCTGCGAAGCTGTTTGTGACATTTCGGCGGTCGGGTGGAGAGAGAGAGGGAGAGCTAACGAGCGCACTTGTGATGTGGATGTGTCTTGTTTTGTTTTGTCGTAACGCGGAGTTCGGAACGAGGCGGGCGGGCGGGGGTGAAGGCCGTGAGTATGATGGGCGCAACCTGGAGGTTCAATCTTCAATCAGTCAAGTTAGCTACGAGTGCAGGGAGAGCCGGGAAGGTGCATGGAGTTGAAGGAATGCTAGAAGCCGACGCAAGGCTGGCAAAGTTTGCAGCAGCGTGCCGGCCTTGCGTCAGAGATGGAGGGGCCATTTCCCACAGTGACAACAAGCCCACGCGTGGCCACAAGTCAAGCAGCAAATAAAGGCCAATGTGTGTGGCCAGGCGTACCAATGCGGGCAATTGATTAGATGCTGGCAAGGGAGGGGGGCGGAAATATACCTGGCAGTACAGCAATGGGGATGGCCAGCAAAACTTGAGATATCCAGCTGCTGAGACAGGCACACTCGGACCAGAAATGGAGGGGTCCTTTTTTTTGGCACTGCAAAATTGACTGGTGATAGTTGGAAGGTGTACCATGCGGTGGACAGTACAGGCACTGTGCGTCTGCGTCGGCCATTTTGGTGTGGATGAGGTTCTAGGGGGCTCGCAGGGATGGATCTATTGGCTCAATACTGCTGCAGCACCGGGTTTAAATGGGTACTACAGTGTGTATTCCAACGGGGTCATTGACAGGCTACCCTACGTATTGCGCAGCCTCTTCACAGGCGAAAAGGAAAATACTGGATGAGATGGTGCAGCGAGATAGTTTTGGACTTTGGCAGTATTAAGAGCACAAGATGTTATACAGGTCGCCGTTGACCCAAGACTATAGTACAAAATTAGGTGATGGCAACAGAACACAAGCCCCAAGCCAGAGCGAACAAGGCCTCTATATGGGTAGCCAGATGCCTGGAAAGGCAACATGTGTATGTGCCTAGTGGTGGTTCTATCCTCCCAGAAAAAGACTGAGGCTGTCTCTATTGTTTTGGGTTTGTCTTTTCCCACTCAGCAAAGGCCTCCGGGCCCGAAAATGCCGACCCGGTGCACCTGGACTTGACAACCTCCCAGGTCCGTATGCGGACAATGTTCTCGACGCCCTCTTCCATTTTCAGCAGCGAGGCCAGTTTCTCGGTTCGCGGCTGCGTGGGAAAGAACCGGGCCGAGTAGGGGTCCAGCCGCTCGTCCACAACGCGCCCTTTGTCCTGCTGGAGTTCCTCTGCGCGCCTCGCCGCCGTCGGGTCATCCGGGTCTGGGCTGGCCGCAACGCGGCTGCAGTACTGGAGAACCTCTGAGCGGGCGCGCCAGGTCGGGAACAGAATCTTGTCCAGGAACTGCGAGCAGGACTCGGGGTATATGGTCTCATGGCGGGAGTAGAACTGGCTTGTGGACGAGGGGTCGAAGCCGCGCCTTGAGGGCGTTGCCAGACTGTTGAGTCTTTGCTGGATGGAATCGTCAATGGTTGCACGGGAGAGGCGGAGGAAGTCTGCCAGTTGGTTAGCGGCGGGGTTCCCAATGTATGGCGGTGTGGTTTCAAGACAAGAAGCAGAGGCAACCGAGCCGGACCGAACCTTGGAGAGTGGAGGTTGAGAAGCACAGCTGCGGACTCAGCCGTAGCCCGGGCAGCATGGGGCTTTGTGAGTCCATTGTGGCGGAGACACAGAGACGCGCGTTGCTTGTGAGACTTGTGGTGCGTGGATGGGGGGGGGAACAGTGTGCTGGGAAAACGGAACTGGATGCTTGACGTAAGGCTGACAGTAGGGAGACGACGTCAGACAAGGCTGAACAATGGCAAAGGTTTAGTGCGAGTCAGACGGGAAGTGTGTCCGGCGATTTTGGTAACCCTAGCCAACCCTATTGACGACATGTGGACTTGACAGCATCACGAGCTCCTTCATGTTGTTTTGTTGTTTGCATCTTGTTCCAACTTGGCAGAGCCTATCCTCAGGCTTTAGCTTTCTTGTGCCATGCCGGTCGTTATTTTCTGTCTTCCTATTTTAATATCCTCGGAAACCTAAAAAAGCAGACGAGTACCCGACCGATCCAAAGAGAGAGCACATTGAGAGAAGAGGCAAGTCTGATGCCAGATCTGCTCATGGGCTCTCCCATGTCTCGTGTTTCCCGTGGCGTGTCTCTCGCTGCATAAGACGGGAAGAAGAATAACGAGGAGGAGGAGGCAGACGATGAAGAGGAGAGGAGAACAAGAAGACATGGAAGAGCAAGCAAGCAGCACTCGCGTCGCCATGCAGATGCAGGTAGAGCAGAGGAGAAAAAGAAAAAAAAAAAGAGGGGAAGCCGTTGGCTGCATGGCAAAAGGAACGGGGAGCTTGACCTTTTCGTTGTCTCCCCCTCTCCTATTACGACCTTGCAGGTAGCGCAAATCTTGACATGTGCACATACTGGGCATCAACACAGACAAGTGTGGAGTTTCTCCTCCACTCAAAGGCCAAGTAAGGTTATAGCAGTCGCCGAGTTGTGGAGGTACCGGCAGCGGGCTCGGGGAGAGGGGAGGTGATATTGAGTGATGGTGGTGATAGGGGCTCTGGTGCTGGTTGTGTTGGTGAATGGCAACAGTGGTGGTGCTATTGAGCACTCGCGCGCCATGGAGCCGCACTGCAGCCTCCAGGCCTCACACAGCACCACATGGAGGATACATGCATACACAGACCCCGTCGGGTGTGGTCGGGCTGCGTGATTACAATAGGGCGGGGGTGAAGCCTTTGTTTGGAGATAAATGGGACAATGCAGGTATCCGGTGAGAGCGTGCAAGGTGATAGGCCCATGTGTGATGGCTGAGGTGTGATGGATGTGCACATGTAGTAGAGTATGATTGCACAGCGAATGCATTATAATGTACAGTTCAGCACAGTTCAGTACAGTATTGATATTGCTATTCCTATTGCTTCTCCTCCTACTGCTATAGCCCCGCGGAGCTGCTTCCGGGGCCCGTCACCCCCCACACATCAGGCAGGTCGGAGACAGCGGGCTAGGCTCAAGATCAGCGTGTCTGCTGCATGACATGGCATGGAATGGCATGCAATGGGCCATACTCAGCGTCACGAGAAAGCCATAGCCAGAGGGTGAAAGAATGGAAGAGCACAAAAGCACAGGGCAAGCATGGTATCATCACATGAACAACATAACAGAATCACTTTAACGGCCACTAAAGAAAAGGGGGAAGGCAGTGGAGTGGGACGGCCGGCTGAAATCGGATGTGGGCGGGCGTGGGGTGCAACTGTGACCAGTGACCTGACGGCGGCCCAACAACGCGAGAATATGCATTCATTGTTGACGATGCTGATCATCCTCAAGAACGGATGAAGACACAGATGAATAGGTGGGATACTTGCTCATAGAAAGATGTACGAGGAACGAGGAAAAGAGCAAAAGAGGCGGGAGTAGGGTAGTAGAGGAGAAGGGGGGGGAGGGTGAGAGAAGCAATAGTCTGGCTCGGCGTTGTAGGCCATCGAGTGCGAATGCGGGTATATGACTGGGCTACAGCACAGCACAACACAGCGCAAGGAAACTTGGCCTTGCTGTCTTGATCCTCTGAAGATACGGCCCATTCCAGCATATAGCAGAAACTTGGTAGACTAGAGTCCAGAGTCAAGCATCAAGCATCAAGAGACAAGAGACAAGAGACAAGAGAGAGGGGAGAAGAGGAAAGATACACGAGTCTGCATACAAGTCAAACTGCAATGTAATGTAGCACTGCTTGCTGCTACTGCATGTCCCTCTACAAAGTTACAAAGCGACAATCGCAAGGGTATAGACCAGCCATGGCCTAAGATCCGCATGTAAGAGGGCCTGAAGCGGAGCGAGAAGGCAGAGAGGGGGATGAGAGGAGAGGGCAAATATCGGCCATACTACATGATTTGTGACGTATCAGTCCTAGCTGACAATCATTCTTCTTTTACGGTGGCCTGGCCCAGCCTGGGCTGGCCTTGTCACTCGGCGACTGCGCTGAACAAGGCTCGTGGAGGGGAACAAGACATGCAGTGTGGGATAGAGACAGGGACCACGAAAGTTTTAGCGTATCGTTGAGGGGTGGGGATGCCAGTCGACAGTTGATAGTTGAGGGTTGTGCCTGAGAGTGTTAGTAGAGGACGAGTAGCAGTCACCCGCTCACTCACTGGTGAACCTGATACCACTAATCCATTTCTTTTCTTCTTCGTTCTCCAGCGTCTTATGAAGAGGGTTTCTTGGCATTGAAGAGACAGGGCAATAATGAGGGCTGCACAGGACAAGCAGATATGACAGGGGGTGATGATTTGGGTTCAAGGGTGGTGTGTTTGGGAGGAGGAAGAGGAGGAAGATGAGCGGGGAGGAAGGATGATTGTCAAGGAAGAGAAGAGGAGAAGGAGTTGTTGCAGAAGTAGTAATGGCGAAGAGCAACTGAGCGTAGCAGCAGAGATGTGACATAGTGAACGCTGCTGTTGGTGATACTGAAGCTATCGGAATAGCATCGTGAGTTGACTGCTTGTACATGAGTATATACATCCACTAACACAGTCATTCCACACGTCTCAAACGCGGCTATCGTTATTACGATGCCCGCCTGAAACGCGTCTTATAGGTGATCGAACCGGAGTATTGTGCTTCCTACGTCGGAAACGGCGAGCAAACAAGGACCACCAGTAGTAAAACGACAATGACCTCACACATACCTGCTTGTAGCGTGGGACTAGCTGGTACCCAACAATCGAGAAGCGAGAAGAAGCCTGTGGTAATGATGAAGATGCAGAGATGGAGAGATGGAGAGAAGGAGAGAGATAGAAAAAAAGAAAGAAAAGACACGAGGACGGGACGAAACGAGGCTCGAGTCGAGTTCGAGACGAGACGAAGATGATGATCCTTGAAGGGGCACCAGGGGAAAAAAAAGACGGAAAAAAAAACGTTTGTCTAAGAGGCTTCATGCCAGCATGTGCCTTGGCTTGCTTCAACCAGCTCAAGAGCAGCCTTTCTTCTCATGAGAGCAAGCCCGCCAAAAAAGCCTCACAGACACCCAACTTTCTAGTACCAGTCAGTACCAGTGCCAGGCGAGAAGCTAGGCCATATTGACACTCGGGTTCTTCCTGTTCGCTTTTGTTTTGAACTGGCTTCTGACTGCTCTGTCAAGAATCAGCCAGCGCTGAGTGTTGTCCTCGGCTATTACGCACTCCGACATGGCAATATTGCATCAGTGGGTGTTGAGAGGCAAAGAGCCCTAGCCCAGCTTCAGCATGTGCCTTTGTGTGTATCTGTAATCTGTAGGTTGTGTGCGTATCAGATCTCTTTGTTGTTTTCTCTCTTCACCCATCCTCTCTCCCCATTGTGTGTACATATTGCCGCCCCAGCAATGGAATCCTGAGCCTTGGTCTGGGCCCTCTTGTCACAGAGAAGCGACAAAATCAAAGGGCTGGAACGTGATGAATTTTGAGCTTGAACCTTGAAGGATATCAAGAAAACGCCAAGATGAGGGGAGAGGAGAGGAGACAAGGCTCACCTTAGGGGGGGGGGGGGTCGGAGGATTGGAGACTCGGGGGGATGTTTGGTTTAGCATAAGCTTTGATGTGATTGATGAGGATGACATGATGGAGAGATGGAGATGGAGTGGGTGAGGGATTGAGGTGGCAGAGGGGGGGGGATTCACAGGCAAAACATCGGCAAAAAGAAATACAAGCCCAACACTGGTCAAAGAAATACAGGCCAAGTTTCGTTTTCTCTGCACAGAGGAAATAGCCTATTCCGTTGCCTTCCTTGTCTGTCTTGATCTGTGGGCTGATTAGCGGGTATATGATAGGATGGGTAGACAGCAGGATACTAGCTGTTATTAGTCTAAATAACAGCAGACTCACCAAATTACCGCCAATCACTTTTTTTAGTCCTCTTCCTTGCTGGCGTTTAGATGTTAGATAGTTTTCTTGTCCTGTCGTTTCTTTACCTTTCCTGATCCGAGTAGAGCTATAGCCAGTTTGAGAAAACAAGGCAGACGTTCAAGGAAGGAACAAGGGACATAAAGGGAGAGAGGAATGAGAAAGGAATAAGAGACAAGAGAGACAAGAGGAATGGCCTGCTGCAGCTTCCTTCCTTCTTGGGATATGCGAAGAAAAAAAGAACAGGTAAAAAAAAGATAAAAAGAAAGAACAAGGTACAAGGGAAGACCCATAATGAGACAACATGTGAAAATATTGAGGAAACAGGCAGATTGTCAGTTTAGCTGCCTTTAGGGAATAGCGGGAGAATAAGGGAGCGGGGAAGAGGAAATGAGCAAATGGGAGGGGGGACTGGGATAGAAGCACGAAGTGCAAGTGAGGAAAGTGCTGTTGTTGTGAAGAAATAGGTGACATGGCAAGTGAAAAAAGACAAAGAAAAAGAAAATAAAGAAAAATACCATTGGGGAAGAAGTCAACCCGGTGGATTACATAAGGCAGCTCGGCTCATCTCGGGATGAATCACCGGGCATGGGACAGCTATGCTGTACCGGTCTGTTTGGCTGCCTCTCTCTCTCTCTCTCTCTCTTCTATTGTCGTATCCTGGCCCGAGCCTGCAGAGAGCCACCTCGCGTACCTTTTACCCCGTCTCCATTTGTCCTATTCTTCATCTTCATCGTCACCGGCCATCTTGCACACACAAACACACACAGAAAGCATGATTTCGTCTAATCTTCCTTTTGGATGCCGAGCCTTCGTCATCAAAGCCCTTCCCTCCACCATCTGAGAAGGCCCTTGCTGGTCTGTATTGGGTGCACGCACCCACTCACTCACTCACTCACATCCACATGCACACGCGCGCGACAACTTGGCGCAGTCTTGGCTTGACTTGGTGGACAGACAGTAGCAAAGGCCAGTCCTGATGGATGGTGAAGACAAGCCCGCCTGGTCGACATTTGGCCTTTGATCTGATTCATGTTTTTTTCTCTTCCTTTTTTTCCTTTTTTTTCTTTTTTCCTGGTTTTCTCCTGCTTATCAAGAGCTTCACGTGTGCGTGGTACACTGTACATACTACCTCAATATATACAGGTACATACGACATGTTGCGCATGCATACCACCCATTGCTACCCTTTTCCACCCAGAATACGAGTCAGGTCAGGCCTTGGTCACTCCCCCTGTACCGGGCCGTGGATTTTTTTTTCCGTCAAAGCAGAGGCTTTTTGAAGGGGTGACACATCTGTTTATCCTGTGTGTTATCTAATCTCAGATCTGTCGGACAGGGCACAGCTATCTTAGCACGCTTAGCACTACAGGGCGTGAGGGGAGGGAGACAGAAAAAAAACCAAAAGCAAAAGGCATAATGGGACGAGAGGAGAGACAGCCGTTCCATCTTCAGGCTCCCGCTTAACGCCTGATGGGACATTATTACGGGCGCGCTATAGAGATATGTGTGGGGGTTTATTTTATGAATGAACGAGCTAGGTGCTGCAACAAGCAGTACACGCGCCAAGAAGCAGCTGCATATGTGCATCATCGTCACAGCACACGCAACAGCCACGGTTTGTCAGTACAATGTCTGTCTGATGTCTGGCGGAGCCAGCAGCAAGCAGGGAAAGAAAAAAAAAGGCTGGCTGGTTGAGCTGGGCTGGCTGGGCCCAATTCTCAAGGACCGGCCGGAGGGTTCAGCGACACCGCAAAATGTGTAAAAACCAGAAGAAGAGCCAAGGGCGGGTAGATTTCAGGATCTGTCTCAAGAACAAGACGAGAGACAACAAGAAAAGAAGAAAGGAAAAGGGAAGAGAAGAGACAAGATGAGACAAGACGAGACGAGATCTCCACTCCTCCCATACTTCTTTGCTCTGTTGTGCTTGCTCTGCTTACTCTGCTTGTTGGGCTGCTAGTCTCCTCCCTCCCTTCTCGACCCTTTGCCGAAAGAAAAGACCTTAAGCAGATTATGCTAGGCTGAGACCTTGGCTCTAGACTCCAGACTTGCATCTGATATTGCGCGCCCATTCCTTGTCCTCCGTCTCTTGTTATTTTGCAGGTTGGCGATGGAGGGCCAAGCCGCTATACTATATATCTCAGCATGGACCCCTGCGAGCTTAGCACGGCCAGGTGGTTCTTTTTTCTTCTTCCTTTTCTTCTTCCTTTTCTTCTTCTTCTTCATCTTCTTCATCTTCTTGCGGCAAGGCTGACGATATAGAAGAGGAGAGGCGAGGAAAGGAGAAGTGACGAAGATAGCGTAGTTCCATCGTGAGTGCGCCTTGCCCCTTAACTCCGCTCGCTTGCTTGCTTTCATTCTCATCCTCTCTCCTTGTATTCTTTTTTCCCCTGCTGGCTGGCAATCAGGGAAGAAGGGACGACCGACCGACCATGCCATGCCATATGCACGGGCCGATTCTCGAACGGGTTGGTTGTGTGTTTTGTGATGATTGGCATGCAAGCTAGAGAGGAGACAAGACAAGACACGACACGATACGACACGATACGACACGATGGATGGATGGATGGATGCACCTTTGTGGTGATGGTGGGTGGGATATAGTGTGAGACACGTTTCTTGTTTGTTTGTGTGTGTGTGTGTGTGTGTGTGAGGGAGAGTGTACTTGTACCTATGTACCTACGCATGTACACTTGTATGTGCATGTATATACGTGCGTTCTTGCACAAATAATAAACAGCATCCAGCCACACAAACGCCTTTTCCCCCCGCACAGCAGAGTCTGTTTCCAGTTTCTAGTTTGTAGTTTCCATTTTCTGGTTTCTGGTTTCTGGTTTGTGGTTGTATCTCAATGGCGTCTTTCCCGCTCCTTCCGCTTCGCCCCCGCCCCCCTCCCCCCCCCTCACTGATGTATTTTGATCATTTTGCCCAGCAGAGTGTAACCAAGACACACACACACACACACACATAAGTCTAGCAAGCTAAAATAAAAATTAAAAAATTAAAAATAAGCATATCCCGTTCGCTATAGCAATCTCCAGCTTTCGCGGCAAAACACGGTGAACGATGAAAGGAGAAGATAGATGCCAGGGATACAAGCATCACCAGCCCAGCACCAAGACAGCCTTCAAGGCCCACTGAGACCTGAGAAGAATAAAAAGGTCTTCTTCACTGCCTGTTGTCTCAGAATGGGTCTTGAATCAAGCCTCCTCCAACAATCCAGGCTCAATGCAAGACAACGCCAGCCAGCCCATCCGACAGCGGGCAAAAAAGAAAAAAGAAAAAAGAGAAAAAAAAAAGAGAAAAAAAAAGAGAAAAAACAAAAGTAAGGAAACTCGTTGAACCGGTTTCTTTCCCATTCGTGGCTTCCGCTTCCACCACTGTTACTACTGTCTCGTCCTCGTCCTTGCGCCTTTCTCGCCACATCCATTCCCCTTGTCGCCTGAGAAAAAAAAAATAGGAAAAAAAAGGAAAAAGAAATAGTAACAAAAACTCTCGCTTTGGCTTTCTCGGCTACATCAAGTTTTCAACCCTTTTGTACACCCACCTTGATTAGCCGACAATGGAAGAGAGAATTAAAAAGAAAAAAGAAAAGAAAAAGAAAAGAAAAAGGACGAAAAAACAACTCAACGACATCTAAACAGAGAAGCGATACTTCCAAAAGTGAGGCCATCGGAACCAGCCGAGAACAACAACGGAACAGAAAAAAGCCAAAAGAAAAGAATGCGCATGTTTGTTAGGGTTAGATACAATTTTGCCCAGATTGGAGGGTTATGTGCCCTTCCAATGTTCTAATCCCCTGGTATTTAAACTTTAGCAAGTTCACTGTGTATTTGCATGTATGTGTGTGTGTGTGGGAAAAGGGGACCGAGAACCCATTTAGAGACAACAGGATCATTGCAGCGTCTGGTCTGGACCGGTCCAAATCTCTCCTCTTCCCCCCCTTCTCTCTCTATCTTTCTCAAAGAAGTCTAGTCCAGATTGCTTCTCTTCTTTTTCCTCCCTCGACAGCAAAGAAATAGTCTCGCCTCGCCTGGTAGTAAAGGCATGCCCTCATCATCAAGTCGTTCCTGTCCATATCTTGCACGAATGGATGGGGCTGAGAAGCCAGGACTTTAGAGGTCGCAAGTCCTGCCAGCAGCGCACAGGGCACACAGGGCACACAGGGCACAAGCACATGCACAGGCATAAAAAGCAATACAAGCTTCAGCCCACCGTTCGTCCATCTTTTCTTCCTCACTACCAACGACAGCGCAACCAGCCAAGAAAAAGAAGACTTGGTTAAGCGAAAGATCCCCATGGCAAAGAGGAAGAAGAAACTATTAGCTTCTGCCTCGCCTCTTTTTCTTTCTTCTCTTTTTTTTCTCTTTTCCCTTTCTTTCCTTTTGCCAGACACCTAAACTAGCCTCGCCCAACAAGGGGCCGCCTATGCGGACCAAACTGAACAAGGAAATGCCAGAACCTTTCAGCTTGCTAGATCTTGATTCAGGTGCAGTCTGTGACAAATGAGAAGCAAGACCAAACATCAGAAACAAAAATGGGGGCATATACATTTTAGGATTGTTTCTTCTTCTTCTTCCTTTTCTTTTCTTTTATTTCTTTTAATTTTTTTTCTGCCCGAGGGCCAGTGCCTCTCGTCAAACCCGGCCAATGCTCCGGTTCACCAGGTTCTTATTGCCGGTCTAGGCAAGACTCGCTAGTCAGCCGGCAGGCAAATAACACAAAAAAGGCGAAGCAACACCCGTATCGGCATGGCTCACGATGGCGAAATCAACAAAAAAAAAACTTGGGTCGCCTTTTCATCGCCCCTCAAGGAATTGACTAAGCCACAGTAAGGTAAAATGAGAAAGGGCGCAACGCTGTGACTGTGAGCGAATCAGGGCCGCCCTGATGTCAACATTGGAAGCCATGTTTATATCTGGGTCATTAGACCGCTATTGCACCTCTATTCCCAAGCAAAAAGAGAGAAAAATAAAAATACAGACAACTAAACTGTGCCGAAGAATTTGACTTTCTTCATACTTGCCGTCGGTTTGGCAAGGAGCAAGGGAAAAAAAACAACAACAAAGAATACCCAGGCCAAGGGAGAGAAAGGGCATAGGCCGGCATGGATATCTTAAATGAGACAAAAAGAAAAGACCCTGGCTTAAGAAAGAAAAAAAAGACACGGATTGTGATGGCAACGGGAGCAAAGAGACGGTCAAGTCTCACCGGAGTAGTAGGAGGAGGCTGAGGTGAAGATGGAGAAAAGAAAGAACATAGGACGGGGAATAGAGAGAAAACGGTAAAGCCTAGGAGGCATGGAGGATGATAAGGAGAAGGAGGAGGAGGAGAAGAAGAAGAAGAAGAAGGGGGGAGGGAAGAGCCAGGACAAGAAAAGAAAAAAGAAAAGAGAAAAAAAAAAAACCAGGCCGTACAGATGAGACGGACTCATCGAGCAATGGGCCGGAATATGCCGGGCGGGCGGCACACTCAGAGGAGCACAGAGCCACAACCACAGCACGCACATCGCTGTTCAGTAGAGCAGGCAGTAGTGGAGTCGTCTCAGGAGGGATGATATCAGCATGCTGGCTGGAGCGTTGTTGTCCGAATTGTTGTCCTGCCCTCGTGCCGCACAGACGCTTTTCATCTGCACTTCACATCAAGCTTAAGCGAAAGCTTCAACAAATCTTAATTTCTTGGAAAGAGTGTAGTCATTGTTCCAGGCTGCATGCTACCATTTTTCTTTTCTCGTCTGATCGGATAACCCCAGGTTAGCTAGCTCACTGGATTGGGCCAGACTGGGCTGGGCTGGGCTGGGCCGGATTGGATTGGTATGTCTTTTTTACGCTGACATGAACCGAAGAGAAAAAGAAAGAGAGCAAGACAGAAAGACAGAAAACAGGGAAGAGTGCCGGAGAAAAAGTAGGAGGAGAGACAAGGCCAGAACTCGGGGCAAGAATGAAGCGACAAGAATACCGCCTGTGGTGTAGAGACAGTCCCGGATGGTTATTGGCTTGGCTGAGGCCCAGACCAGGCCAGGCCAGGCCAGGCCGGACTGGGCCTATCCTCGTAGACATGCAGATACAGACAGACAGGTCGGCAGACTGTCTGACTGGCAGACAGAAATTCTGGTAGAGCAAGGCGAGGGCGGTGATTAGAAGCAAAGACAGCTGTGCACACGCACACGCACGCATACCCACAAGGCTCTCCGCTCTTTCTGTGACGACCGGACATGAGTGAAACGAACTTGGACCTTGGTGACCCAGCCACCGGATAATAAAACGAGTCAACAAGTCAACAGGCCATGACTCCGGCAAGGAGAATAGTCTTAGTCTAGTTGCCGGTGCTTATCGGAGGTGAAGGCGTAGTCCACAGAAAGAACATTCCTGGAAGTGGCGAGGAAGCCGACTACAGAGGCGCTAGAAAGCTGACAATCAAACGACAAACAAGACTAGGAGCTTTGGCATCAGGAGAGCGAAAGATAGGCGACAACTAGCAGATGCAGATTGGCTAGTCTCTCACACTAGACTCTAGCTTCAGGGCCAAGCCAGGACACTACAGGCCTGCAGGCTTCATGGCGGCCGAGTAGGACCGAGGAGTCAAGGTGGGTTGGTTCGTAGAAAATTAAGGTTAGGATAATGTAAATCTCTAGGGCGAGATGGGACGATAGCCGCCCATAGTGAGCGCAAAAGGAAAAGAAAGAGCAAATGAAAAGTTGGAGACAAGAAGAGAGTAAAATGAGAGGAGAAAAGAGGGAAGAGAGAGCATAATTAGATGAGGCTGAGGACTGACTGGTGGGTGGGTTAAGTTGATGGTTTCTTGCTTATGACTGAGCTGAAAAAAAAGAAAGGAAAAAGAAAAAAAAAAGGAGAGACAGGAAGAGACACCCCCACTGGCGTGTAGTGAGGAAGTGAGAAAAGAATGTTTTCATTGAGACATGAAATGGGGCTTGGTGCTCACGTGAGAGCATGAGGAAGGATACAGCAACAGAATACATGATACATGACTACTACATACGTACACTTACCCTCAAAAAAAAAAGCTATCCACAAGTACTACGTATGGGGCACCCCCGTATTAGTGCACGAACCATCTATGAGGCCACTTGAAAGATATCAAAATAGGCATGCACCAAGACGAGACTAGAAATAGTGAGGGGAAGGACAACAAGAAGGGGAAGGAGGAGGGAGGAGGGGCAAAAGGCAAGAGCTTACGTAGAGCGTCAAGGCAGAAGGCCAGATGGCCAGATGGCGCAGTTTTCTTTTTCTTTTTTCTTTCCTTTTTTCTTCTCTTTGGGGGCAAGCACAGAGTTGTTGTTGTTGTTGGTTGTTTGCATGCACGGGTACATAGGTACCCATACACCACGTTTGAAGTGTCTAGGTCGAACCACAAAACTCCGAGCCCTAAACACAAAAGACACACAAAGAAAGACAAAGACAAACACAAGCATTGGCACAAAACTTACATCAGAGCACACACAAAAATGGGATGGACCAAAGTAACATGCGGAACAAAAGAAAAAAGAGGAAGGCGAGGTTGTTCATGCAGATACCCGCAACGAACAGAAGGGGGAAAAAGGAAAAAAAGACAAACAGAAAAAAACAGAAAATAAAAAGAAAATCGATAAACATGTGAATAAAAAGCATAGAGACATGAATGAATACAGACAAAAGGGCAAAATGGCACTTTGGTTGTTATTCCCCCCCCCCTCCCCCCGATTTTCTTTTTCATACCATTCAGGTTTCTTTTCTCTGGCAATTGTTGTTTTCCCCTCTCATGTGGGCGACTTTTTGTCCCACATTGACTGGCTGGCTGGCTGGCTAACTTGCTGCCCTGCCGGGATGGGATCATGGCGCCCCCCGTCTGGTCGTGCTCTGCCTGACGCATTCTTGCATATCTTTTCTGTCTCTCTGCAGACTACATCGAGTTTATTCCAAATCAGGTTGCATACAAAGAGATATACTGGAGCCTTCCCTGCAGTGGTGGATGTAGGTAGGTAGGTATTGTGAATATTGTGATTTATGACACCTGGTGTTGCCGGCAATGAAGCATACCAGCTGGAAAGGCCTAGCATTAGAGAGAGCCAGAGAGAGCCAGAGACAAAGAAAGAGACATAGCATGCAATCCCTGTAATCAACCTAGTGTATTCATTGGTCCTTGCATGAGGGTGCGATGCAGACAGCATTGTCGAGCGACCAGAAGACCTTTTCTCTCTCTCTCTCTCTCTCTTTTGTATCCTCGTTTTTGTAGCGTGATCTGCTCTCCACTCATCATCGGGGCCAGTCCGGTGAAGCACACACACAATGCCTAATATATGATGTTGGCTGTTGGGTTGTATGTCTAGCTCGGTCGGTCAGGTAGGCTGGTGTTTTATTTTTTACCCTTTTTAATCTTTTTTTTTTTCTCATTTTCATTTTCATTTTCTAAACTATTGCATGCTAAGCCTAGTTGGGCTGTTTAATGCTACCAGGACGGGCGAGAGCAGACGAGGGTTTGAAGGAGAGAAGAGAGAAAATATAGAGACAACAATAAACTGGTCTGTGTCGTGTCTATTGTACACACATGTACTTGCGTTCCTCAGTCAGTTGGCTCTGCTTGACTTGATAGGGACAATAAGGCAAAAAGCGCACAAAAAACAAACTCCATGACCAAAGATTGGCTGCTCGTCAGTGTCGTTGTCGGAAAGCACAACTGTCGGTCAATCTAGTAGACGTGATGTGATGGTGTACAAGCTGTTACGACTGACGACTGACGACTGATGGCCGGCGACTAACGACACGACGTGTTGGTGCTTGGTGACCAGAGCATAGCACAGGACGTGTCCTCGTCCTTTGATCTGCCCGTTGTGAATTTCTCTCGCTCGACTGCATCCTCCGACTACGATCTCTGGCCGGGGGTGTTCTGCGCTGCGATGGAATGGGGAATGGGGAATGGAGAGAAGGGGGGGGAGAGGACCGGGGGGGCGTCTTTGTATGTACACTCACGCATGTATCGTGACAAAGCTTAGGCTCTAGTAGACAGACCTATTATTCCGAGGCCCTGTATTTTCAGGTCTACACGTGTTCATTCTGCATCTGCATCTGGACCTGAAGTTTTTTTTTATCTTCTTCTTGTCATTTTTTTTTTCAATTTTTTTTTTCAAAAAGACTTTCAAATGTTTTTTTTAATGTTCCATTTTCTTCATGTTTTCCTTTTAGGGCTCTCGCCCTCTTTTATACTGGTACCCTTGGCTAACAACCCAATAACCTTTTCGGCTGTTAGTCGGCTAATAACAACAAGCCCGTCGTGATAGTTCGCCCCTTGTCCCCTTGTTCTTTCTTCCTTTCTCGGCTGGGCAGGTGATTGTGATTCGATCGATATCCGGTTGGCCAGGACCTTTTTCTTCCTCTGTCTAGCCATAGCTGGATATCGCTGTTTGCTTTTGGTATTGCATCTGCATCTTCCTTCTGGCTGGCATTCGTTTATTTGCTTTTTATGTCCATTTTCTTCAAGTCGTCTTGCCCGCCTTTCCTTGCCTTACCCGCTATTTTGTCCCCTTTCTTCTGCTAGCTCGCCTGACTTTGACGAGCCAGCCACGATAGAGGGTCCGCTCTAACCCAAACCCAAACCTCCCCAAAAAAAAAAAAAAACAAAGAACCCACTCCCTCACCTTCAGTTGGATACGATCCATCAATCCAATCTATCATTTGTGTGTTCTCGTTGCACGCCCCCCCTTTTCTCCTTTTCTCATTCATATATCTACTTTCTAATTCCAACCTTTTTTTTTCATTATAAAAGAAAATTCAATTTTAATTCATTTATTTCAACTCGAATAATTTCTTTCCCTCTTCCGTCTCGCCGTGGTCTTTGTCGTTCTTTTTACAGTTTCTTTTTCAAAGTATTTCCTCTATTCAACATCCTTTTTTTTGTGTGCTGCCTAGTGAGTGTGTCCCTGTATTGCTTTTTCCTGTTAGAGCGGCTTCTACACAATGACTGGCCATGAATGCTGCAAATAATCAATAATATCGTGGTTAAAGCCACAGGCATATCAAAAGATCAGCCAAAAAAGTACAAAGCCGGGACAGTGTTGTCAACCTCAGTGTACATTGCATGCATTGCATGTACGATGCTATCATGCATGTTCCTAGGCCAAGTCAAGCTCTATCCACTCTACTTGCACCTTAGCCTTGTCTATAGCCATCCTCAGCCATCCATGGCCATGGCCATACAAACAGGGACGAGACGAGGGCGAAGGAGGGGGGTCACGGTGGGTTGATGGTTGGAAGGATGGGATACACCATGACAGGCCAGATGCTAGCCCATGCTGGGCTGGCTAGCCCATGCTGCGTAGTGTGTGTGTCGACCTGCGGATGTGTGCGTGTGCGTGTGTACAACTGCAAAGATGTCGACTTTTCTATATGAACCGGGTCTTTTCCTTCTACATATACCCCCTTTGATCTGTCTTCTTTTTCCCCCCTTCCTCTCTCTTCCTCTCTCTTTTCTGCCCCCCTCTCGCATATCTTAGTGCCCCCCTCCCTTTTAGGCTCGCTTGGCTTTGGCTTCTTTTTAAGCTTGCCCCCCCCCCTCCCCTCGCTACAGTTGAAGCTTCAGTTGTGTCCTGCCCGTCTGCCATAATAACCACCACGTTCGCACAGTAGCACATGCATACCTGTATGTAGCACTGTACTGTACTGTCCTTGCCTGCTGTACACTGTACACTCCTCCGACTTGCACACTGCAACTGCCCTACAGGCCGTTTGTCACTGACTGCCCTATCTGCATCTGCCTGCCCTGCGTGCGTGCGTGGTTGCTTTCTTTCCCAAAGAGTTGATTGCTTCCGCCATCTCTCCCACTGTCTCTCCCGCCGTTTTTCTCTCTCTTTATTTCTCTCTCTCTCTTTCTCTCTTTGTCTCTTCATCTCTTTTGCTACCGCTGCACCTTACTTTACTTGCCCACTATTTCTTTTTATTACCCTCACACAGTCAGTCAATCAGCCAGCCAGCCAGCCAAACTCTCTCCTCGACTCCAATCCTGCCCACAGCACGGCACAGCGCTACACGCAGTACTACACAATCCAGCACAGCCTGCTAAAGCCGCCACTTGCTACTTAGCTGCTTCTGCATCCTGCTGCCGCCGGCAAGCTCGCCAAACCTTCTTCTCTCGTTTCCCCTCGTCTCGTCTTGTCTCGCCTCGTCCCGACCCTCGAATTACTTCTCGCCACTGTCAAGGCCAGTCAAGTCCAGCCAGCTCATCGGTCAACCAGTCGTTGTGATTGCTGCCGCCACTGTTAGTTACCATCACTGTCGCTGTCTTGACTCGCCACACACACACCCACCTCCATACATATACACAACTACACTGCCTGTTGACACTGCAACCTGCTGGTACCAACTGCACCAACTGTCGTCTTGCCAGCGAGTCTAAGTCTATCGAGCTTAACCAAGCCTGCTGCCTTGCGCACGCCGGGACTCAGAATCACACCCACACACCATCAGCATCCGCACCCGCATCCGCACCCGCATCCGCACACAGAACGACGGCGTGGTCTTTGGCCTTGCTGCTGTCACTACATCTCCACCGTCTATACTTCTCATCGTCAACGCTTTTCTCTTGTTGCTGTGAGCCTGTCTTTCTTGTCTCTTCACTAGCTCTCTGTCCCCCTTCAACCCCCTCTCTCTCTTCGTCCTTTTCTCTTCTTTTTTTTTTCTGTATATCTTTTTATTTGCCTTCATCTCTTCATTGACGGCCTTCTTTACTTTTTCTTGTGGAAAAAAACAACTTCTTTCATTTCTTGTCTCCTGTTCCCCCTCTAGAATCTACCCCTTCACGACACGGCCGACCTTTTTTATTTTTATTTTTATACTTCTTTATTCCTTCTGCCAGCGAGTCTTTTGCATTTCTGCTACAGCTACAAGCCAAACATTCTTTGGCTCTAATTCACGATACATCCCGTGGTGGCTGTCTTCTCTCATAGTGCTGTTCGCACCTAATGCTCCTTATTCCGACTTCTTCACGTCCTGCTCAACTGGTCGCTCACGCGCCCCTTCAATAACTCTTCCTCCCCCTACAACTCACCGTCATGGCACCTCCTCATCCCCCCGTGACCTCGGCTGTCTACACAACCTCCGCATACTCGACACAAACTCCCGCTGCTGTCTCCCCTTACTTGTCCTACCAGTCTGGATTGCCGCAGACACACAACGGCTCACACACCTCAGCTCAGCAGCAGCCTTACGGTGCCCCCAACCAGCACCAGCAGCAACGCATCGAGGGCACCCAAGCCCAGTCTGCCTCGTCCAGTATGGCCCACCTGTCATCTCAGCAGCATCACCAGCCTCAACACCAGAATCATCAGTCTCAACACCTCTCCCAGAGACCGCCCGTGACCTATAGCATGTCTGCGCCGTACCAGCCTTCTATGACTGCGTCTCCCTACGGATACGCCCAGGTTGCGCCCCATGACCCCTACCGGAGAACCGACCCTACCAGCGGTGGCCTGCCCAGCATGAGAACCCTCGACCATTCTGGCATGCCTGTCGGGTCAATGGGCCACGCTCCCGGTATGATGCTCATGGGCTCGCATCACGATATGAGCTACTACAACCCCGCCCACGGCATGATGGGTCATCCGTATGGAATGTCACCAGAAATCATGGGCAGATATCCCATGACTCACGATCCGAGATTTCTGACCCGGAATCCGAAGAAGGTGCGTACATCTAGATCATGGACTGCACCAGGCAGTTCCTCATGGACAATGCTGGTCATGTCAGAAAAAAAGGCAAATACTGACGTCTTATCGCATCACAGGAGATCAAGCGTAGAACCAAAACTGGCTGCATGACTTGCCGCAAGAGACGGATAAAGGTAAGAAACACCCAAGAACACCAAAGTAAATGGAGTTCATCGACGGTTAGTGCTGTGCACAGGGCATTCTTGAGGATGTTTAGCCCTATCTGCCTGCTGTGTATTCTGTACTGCGTATTACAACACAAGCCGGGATCTCAGCCATTGCGCTGTAACAAGATACACGGAGACGTGTAGGTCCTTGCACAAGAAATCAATGCGCCCAAAACATTTGCCTGGACGACACTGAGTACGGGCGAAAAAACAAGCTCTGTCTTACAATGCCGTCTGCCAAATAACCTTTTCGCCTTGTCTGTCTAGGCTTTGTTTCCGTGTTAAGCTCAAGGATCACGCTCCAAGCTCCTGTTTTGCCACTGCCGGGCGCGCCAGCTGGCATAGCGCGCAACTGACGTGTCCGACAGCTGCCACAGGCTGGCACTTTGTGCAACACGCATGATATACAGCAAGCAAAGCACTTACACTCCCGAGATGCCATTCTAATTTGCTCTCCAGAATAAGGCTAACAATTATTTTCCATCTCTTAGTGTGATGAAACCCACCCTACCTGCAACAACTGCAAAAAGTCGAAGCGTGACTGTCTGGGCTATGATCCCATCTTCAAGCAGCAGAACCAGGGCCAACCTGCTCCTCACTTGCACAATTCTCAGTCTCAGTCGCAGGCACAGTCGCAATCTCAGCAACAATCCTCTGTGCAGAGCGTTTCGTCTCCTTCATCTGAGCACTCGCAGCAGCTCTCACAACAACAGCTCCCGTCTCCCCTGGCCCAACACCAGTCACAGTCCCATACCTCATCACAACACACCCAGCAGCAGCATTCACGACCCTCGTCGCAGGCCTCGCCCATGAGCATGCCGCGCTCGCTGTCATCCAGCATGGCTCCCAGCGTCTCGACTAGTCTGGCTTCGTGTGGACTCCAGTCCTCTTCTACCAACGGCTCTACTTTCTCGCACCAGCACCAGCACCAGCTTCAGCTTCAGCACCATGGCCAGAGCCAGCACCAGCTCCCTGGCACGCCTAATACCCAGGCTATTTCGTACAAGAACACACCGTCGCTGGGTGGATCTAGCAACTATTCAACACCAGCCTCGACTGTGGTTAGCTCTTCGGGCTACGACACGCAGAGCCCGACGACTGCGTACGACTACAGTGCATCGATTGACCCGGCGCTGCAGTCTGGTGCCGGCTCCAACGGCAGTATGGCCGGAAGCAACCATCACGGCGACCATGGAAGCAACGGTGCCAGCAACAGCATGGGTAGCCAGCCTCGTCCTGGTATGGGAATGAGCATGTATGGCAGCTCGGAACACATGCAGCAGCCGCGCATGGTGGAGCCTCTGCCTCACATGCGCCACGGTGTAATGGACTCGCTGACGGGCGTCAAGATGGAAATGGAATGACTGTATCGGGTCAGCTGTGCTTGAGCTCGACACTATTTGCGTCTGTCGACATGCATTTCATCGCATTCTTGTATCTCGTCGCTGTGTTATCGCGAGCGAGACATGTCCAGAATTTGCGCCACGCTATTTACGGTCTTTTCCCTCTTTTTCTGCTTCTATGACTCGTTCGCTTCTTTCTTTTCAGAGACTTGATGGCCTTGAGAGTTCAACGGGTTGGACCCAACACTGGGATACAAACACCGCACACCTGGTAGTGGCAGTGGGCAATTATTCCGCCTGATCCCCGGCATGTTATTTTCTTTTGGCTGGTTACATGCATGCAGTGCTCTCCATCTGCAGCATCATGTTCTTGTCGCTGTTCTTGGTTGACCACGCCAATGATGCGGTGTACATCTTTTTTTTCTCTACTTTTCTCCAATTTCGCTTCTTCGCTGTCTTTACCTGTTTGTTGTTTATTTTGCTTCATCAACTCTTTTCTTCCTCCTCATACCTCTCCTCCCTCCCAAAAAATATCGCCCACAAAGCCTAATTTTTTTTCTCTCTTATCTTCATTCATCTTACCTGCTGTCAGCTAATCGTCTCTTCTGATTATTCATTACATTGCATTCTCTGATCTCTTTTTTTATCCTTTCTTTTTGTTTCATCATATTTTTAACGGCCGAGAATTTCCTATTATCTTTTTTGTTATACTTTTCTGTTATATATGGGCAAGACACTCTGCGGTCAAATTTTTTTTTTTTCGTTTGTCTTTCTCTGCAACATATCTCTTGACTACGCAAAAGTCTGCTTCGCATGCTCGTTTACGTAGTAGGTGTTTTATTGTGTCTGTCCGCTCTATTTTGTCAAGCATGTCCTGCATTGCCTCTTCCTTTTTTTTTTCCGCGTCTCTTTCTATCTACTTGTCTTCCTTGCTGTCTAGTTCTTCTTGTATCCTGTCCTGCCTCCTTGCTACTCCTTGCTCTGTCTTGGTATAACGGCCGATTGTTTTCATACCAGTCCTATGGTCATTCATCTTCTCTATATCCCTTGCTGCTTTTGAATTGTGTTTGCTTGTCATTTGATTTGCTGTTGTTTGGTCTTCTCTTTTACTTAGTCTTGTGGTTGAATACAAAGTTAATCATTGTGCGAGCCGACTCTTTGTTGTTTTGTCTGTCGCTGTTCGTCCGGAGAGACTAGGGTTAATTCCCGACTCTGTCTTTCTGCCTGCCTCTTCATACGCGGTGATGATGTCATACCGGGTTCCGAGCTGCGTTTCCTGTTGTTTGAAGGCCGAATGACGGAATGGGTCTGGCAAATATGGGTCCTTTTTCCGTGGCGGCGATGTCGGACGTTTGTTCTACGAAGAGGGCAACTGCACCCCTAGGTATGGTAGCTTCACCTGCAGAGATGTACTACTGTGGGGCTATGACCTTGATCTAGCCATTATCCAGGAAAAACCGGAGATATACAAGTCCTGCATGTTCTCCGCGTCTTGCCTCAACTTATCAGTGGTTTCTCCTCCGTCCCCACATTTTCCATATCAAGGTACTTTCCCTGGGACTTGTTATCTGGGATTCATTTCGAACACTGGCAATTGCTAAAACATTGGCGACTACCTTCCCTCATCAGAATTCTCCCTAACAAGAAAAAAAGAAATCCCCGCATCATCTTTTCATCATGGCGGAACGTCCTCAAATCTTGCAGCTCGGCCCCATTGAGCAGTAAGTCAGCATCCCTCCCCCATTCATAGCTCTCCGGCGTCCCCACGGCCTAACCCCGCGCTCTTCCAACCCCCGCCGCCGCCCCCCCCTCTCCGCAGTGCCTTCGACACGTGGTCCCGCATCGGCCAGACAGCCGACATCCTCACGCCGCGCGCCACCGACCGCGCCTCGTTCCTCGCCGAGCTGCGCTCGCCCGCGCTCTCCCGCGTGTCCATCATCTACCGCACCTTCTCGTCGGCGGCGGTCACAGGGCTCTTCGACGCGGCGCTGATTGCCGCGCTGCCGCCGTCCGTGCGCTTCATCTGCCACAACGGCGCGGGCTACGACCAGATCGACGTGGCGGCCTGCAGCGCGCGCGCCATCCGCGTGTCCAACACGCCCACGGCCGTCGACGACGCCACCGCCGACCTCAACATCTGGCTGATGCTCGGCGCTCTGCGTGGCCTGCCACAGGGCCTGGCCCAGCTACGCCGCGGCGAGTGGCGTGCTGGCTTGCCCCTGGGCCATGACCCGCAGGGCAAGGTCCTCGGCATCCTCGGCATGGGCGGCATCGGGCGCAACATGGCGCGCAAGGCGCGCGCCTTTGGCATGTCGGTGCGATACTATAACCGGCGCCGGCTGAGCGCCGAGCTGGAGGACGGCGCGCAGTATGTTGATTTTGAGACGCTGCTGCGCGAGAGCGATGTGTTGAGCCTAAACCTGCCCCTGAACGTGAGTGTCTCCTCTCCCGTCCTGACGGACACAGTGGCGTATTCGTCTGGCTGAGACTACATATGGGCTGCACGGCTAACTCTTTCATACCTGCAATCCCGCATGACAGGACAACACGCGGCACAGCATCTCCACTGCGCAGTTTGAGCTGATGAAGCAGGGCGTGGTCATCGTCAACACGGCGCGCGGTGCTGTCATGGACGAGGCTGCGCTGGTCGCTGCGCTGGAGAGCGGCAAGGTCGCCTCGGCCGGCCTGGATGTGTTTGAACAGGAACCCGAAATCCACCCCGGCCTGCTGGGCAACGAGAAGGTGCTGCTGGTGCCGCACATGGGCACGTGGACGGTGGAGGCGCAGGCCAAGATGGAGGAGTGGGCGTTTAGTAATGTCGAGATGGCGCTCACGCAGGGGAAGCTGGTGAGCATTGTGTGGGAGCAGGCGGACATGGCCTGAGCGAGTGATGTATATCCAAGAACACGACATCATGTCAACATTTCACCATCTACAGGAAGCGACAGGCGTGACGTATTGTGTCATGGCAACATTTAGTCATTCCGCATGTGTAGCAATACTGTGATAATCCCATTCTAGCCGAAGCTCCTTGTTGAAGTAGTATAACATGGAAGCATATGTTAAAAAGAAAAGATAAAAAACCAGGAAGAAAGAAAGAACACAAATGGTAAAGTCCCGTTATTTTGTTGAAAAGTCCCGCTGATAACAAATCCTGAAAGCATGGTCATGAGGCGCGTAAAAGAAAGAAACAAGAGAAAACCCGTGCGATGTTAAAAGTGCACCGGCCTTTTTTTTTGGTTTTTTTTGTTGTAATTTAATTATTATTGAGCGATACAATCGCTTAGTAGCGGTAGCTAGACACGGACAGTTGTTAGTATGAGCAGGAAGAGAGAGCAAGCTCGCAGTACGGAGAGGAGGGGCACAGGCAGAGACAGAGGCAGAGGCAGACCGCCAAGGTGGTACATACATATCGGGCTTGTAGGGACCCTCGATGGGCAGACCCAGGTACTCGGACTGGACGGGAGTCAGAGTGCTGAGCTCGACGTTGCAGTGAGCCAGGTGCAGACGGGCAACCTCCTCGTCCAGGATCTTGGGCAGGACGAAGACGCCAGTCTCCAGCTTGCCGAGCTTGGAGAACTCGACAAACTTGCTGCAGAAAGCGGCATCGCCAGACTTGTACAGCTGGATCTGGGCCAGGACCTGGTTGGTGAAGGAGCAGGACATGACGAAGGAAGAGTGGCCAGTGGCACAGCCCAGGTTGACCAGGCGACCCTCGGCCAGCAGGATAATGTGGCGGCCGTTCTTCATGAGGAAGCGGTCGACCTGGGGCTTGATGTTCTGCACGGAGGCAGCGTTGGCCTTGAGCCAAGCGACGTCGATCTCGATATCGAAGTGACCAATGTCTGGAGAAAAAGAAAAAAAAAAGGCATGAATGTTAGAAGCATGAAAAAACAAAAGAGACAGGTTTATGCAATCATCATAGAGATAAAAAAAACTTACTGCAGACAATGGCATCATTGGGCATCTGCTCAAAGTGCTTGCCAACCAGGATATCGCGGCAGCCGGTGGTGGTGACAAAGATCTGGCCAACGGAGGCGGCCTTGTCCATGGTGGTGACCTGGAAGCCAGCCATGGCAGCCTGGAGGGCGTTGATGGGGTCGATCTCGGTGACCAGGACACGGGCACCCATGGTGGACAGGGCCATGGCACAGCCCTTGCCGACATCACCGAAGCCGGCGACGACGGCGATCTTGCCAGCAACCATGACGTCGGTGGCACGCTTGATACCGTCGATCAGCGACTCACGGCAGCCGTACAGGTTGTCGAACTTGGACTTGGTGACAGAGTCGTTGACGTTGATGGCAGGGACCAGCAGCTCGTTGTTCTTGAGCATCTTGTACAGGTGGTGGACACCGGTAGTGGTCTCCTCGGAGACACCGTAGCAGTCCTTGAGCATCTCGGGGTACTTGGAGTGGACCAGCTGGGTCAGGTCACCACCATCGTCCAGGATCAGGTTCAGCTTCTTGCCGTCCTTGAAGGCGTTCAGCTGCTGCTCAAGGCACCAGTTGTACTCCTCCTCGGTCTCGCCCTTCCAGGCAAAGACGGGCACACCGGCGGCGGCAATGGCAGCAGCGGCGTGGTCCTGGGTGGAGAAGATGTTGCACGAGGACCAAGTAACCTCGGCACCCAGAGCAACCAGAGTCTCAATCAGGACGGCGGTCTGGATGGTCATGTGCAGGCAGCCGGCAATACGGGCACCCTTGAGGGGCTGGTCAGCGGCGTACTTGGCACGGGTGGCCATGAGACCGGGCATCTCGTTCTCAGCGAGCTCGATCTCCTTGCGGCCAAAGGCGGCGAGGGACAGGTCAGCGACCTTGAAGACGGTGGCGGGGGCGGCCATGGTGGAAGTGTGTGTGATTTGAGTGTATGGAGAGGGGGGGAGAGAGGGGGGAGGATAGAGGAGAAAGAGAGAGAGAGGGGAAGAAAGGAGAAGAAGAAAGAGCAAGGAGAAAAAAAAAAGTCGGCGGGGCTGTTGAGTATTATAAGCAAGAACACTAGCAAATCCAGCAGGCATCTTCCCGTCCTTGGTACCTCAAACTAAGCATGGACACACAGGTGCCAAAGTATCTGCCCACCACATTCTGGTGCAAGTGGTACCTGCCAGCCATCCCACCTTTTTTTTTGGGGGGTCGTTTACGCCGTTGGACCCCGGACGGTAAGCGGGGTTCCTTGATGCACAGGAACAACAGGAGGAAGGAGCGATGAAAATATTTTCCTTCTAATCTGCACATACGGCAGATTTTTATTCTTTTATTTTCTGCCAACCCTTATTTGCATCACGGCTCGGGTTTGTGCTTGACGGGATGGATAGGGGCCTGCTGCCTCTTGTGTCTCTCTCCACTGCCTCTTGTGTGTGGGTTGTATGTATGGCCGCGAGTTAACACATGGCTTTGGGCCTGGCCATCATCGCCATCATCACCGCTGCCGCTGCCGCCAGCAGATCCACACCGAAGTTGGGCATCCCCCCCTTCAAGTTCAAGCGAGCTTAGCTTAGCTACCCCTCCTCCTCCCCTTCCCTCCCCCCCTTCTGCATCCCAACAACAAGTGCCCTCGTCCTCGCCTGCCGAAGCCCCTGTATCTGCCTCAAGCAAAGCCAAAGCCATTGACTGACCCGCGACCTGTTTTCTTTCAATGGACCCAGAATCACATGTCAAAGCTGGCCGCTCTTGTTCCCAACACTTGTCTTGTCGAGACCTTCTGCTTTGCTTGGCTGCCATCGCCAATGTCCCCGCGTCGCCCTCGAGCCACGAGCGAATACGAAAGGCCCAAAACAAGTCCCGCGTCCAGAAGATGGACGACAAATGCTATCCTAGCCCCGTCCGAGGGGCTTGCATGTGGTCCTGCAACAGCCCGTCCATCACATACAAAGTCACGTGCACACACATACACACAAAACACACAGGCCGTGAGAGAGTACATTTCCTTTCCATTGGTAACCCACCCCCCCCCCCAATCACATATCACATCCCAACGCCGCATTAACATGCCAATCATTAGGCCGTGTTGTCCAAGCATCCGTCTCCTCCAAGGCCTAAAGGCAACAAGACAGACACGCATCACGCTTCCTGTCTGTGTCTGCCGTTCCCCTTCTCGTCTCCCCTGCCGCTGCCGCCGAATTCACAGCGTAGATTGGCCAGTGTCTATCTATCTCTAGTGTTTTCCCATCTAATAGGAAGCAAAAAGCATGGCTTCTGAATCTATTGCCAGTCCGAGTTTTGACGGAACTCAAAGTCCAGCCTAGAACACTGCGTTGGGCCTAGGCGTTCTCTATCTCCGTCTTCATCTCCATGACCGAGCCTCATCTCGACGCAAAAGCACACGTGGTATCCCAAAACAACACAAACTCCGTTTTTGATCTCAAGTACTTTTGCGGTTGACCTCCAGCAGCAACATAGCCAATCAGATACAGAAGAAATAAAAGGGGGAAAAAAGTGTGTGAACGTCTTTTGTGTCTGTAGAATTCGTCCGTGGATGCTGGCTGCGCGGAGAAAAGAGAAACGACAACGACGCCGAGGCCGAGGCTCTCAAGGAATAAACCGAAAGCAGAGAAGAAGAAAAAGAAAAGGAATATAAAAAAAAAAGAGTCCAAGACACGAAATGGGAAGAAGATGGGCAGCAAAGAGCACTACCACGACATAAAGCAATAAAGAATGATGGACATAAAAAAAGAGAGAGAGAAAAAAAAGAAACGGTAAGCAACAAAAAGAAACAAAACGAAGGAGAGCAGAAGAAAAAGAAAACGAGAATTTTGATCAACAAGCCATGAGAACTCCGACCAACGCACACCTCCTCACGAAGGACACACCAAAAGAACCGCCCTTTTACGCCGCCTTGGGCAGCAGGTTGTCGCGGACAGCAAACATCTTGGCACTGACGTTGGCAGTAAAGCCGTCGACCTGCTTGGAGTACTGCTCGACCTGCTTGGTGTTGAGCATGCTCTCAAGCTTGCTGGGCTCTTGGGGCAGCTTGAACAGACGCTGCCACTCATCCTCGGCCAGAGGGGGCTGCTTGAGCATGGCACGCGTGGCGTTCTCCTGCTTGCGCTTGGTTTGCCACTGGGCGATCTTGGCCTGCTCACGGGCGAGCTGGCGCTGGTAGAACTGGAAGTTGTTCAGGTCGGTGTAGTGCGACTCGATGCTCTCGAGCAGCAGATCGCACGTCTTCTCCAGGAACGGGTCAATGGTCAGGTCCAGGTTGTCGATGGAAGAGTAGGCGGGCATCTTGACGGGGCCGTTCTCGATGTCGGCGAGCGAGCGGGGCTTGGGGATATCGCCAGAGGCAATGTTCTGGGGGATCTGGTGGAGGAAGGTGGTCAGGAGGTGAGAGTTGTGCACAACAATAGGGACCTCGACCAGCATGTCCTTGAAGGACATCTTGGACTTTTGGAGACTATTATTGGATCGGCCCGAGTTGACTTGGTTAGCATGAGAGAAGAGGACTCGGGTCTGAAAAAAAACAAAAAAGAAAAAAAAAGAAAAAGAAAGAAAAAAAAAGAAAAGAAAAGAAAAGAAAAAAAGAACCAGCATTGATTTTCTGGATAGTGCTTACCTCTCAGTGGTGAACTTGTTCTCCTTGTAGGCAGCCATGAAGGCCGGGGCCAGGCGGAATGCCCGCAGGTTCAGGGTGCCCTGGGAGCTGCGGCTCACGTCGTAGACAAGGGCAACAGCCAACTTGTTGTCCTTCTGGTAGTGGTACTGGTTCTCGATCAAAGACATGTTGAAGAAGTTGCCCATGGTGGCGCTGGTGTACCAGCCGATCGCGTTGGCATCGATGTTGACCTCCTTCAGTTTGCGGATCATGTCGGTCTGGTAGGCAATGACGCTCTTCTGGCGGGGAGCAGCCGAAGCCTGGGCCGAGGAGTCAGAGTGCTCGGAGCTGTTGGACTCGACAGTGGGGAAGGGGAACGAGTTGGTGACATCGAGATTGGTCTCGGTATCAAGACCGACCAGAGCACCGGTGACGGTGGTGGGGAACGAGGAAGAGCAGTGCTTGGCGATCTTCAGAACGACCTATTGAGCGTACCGGTGTCAGTACTGTGCGGGCCATGGTTCATACATTGAGTGGGTGAACACGTCGACTCCACTGGCGATGGGAGCTTCGAGGTGGCAGTTGGGAGGTTGGATGTGAAAGAGAGGCCTGGCATGGGCCAAGCATCGACCGGGAGCTTTCTTACAAGAGCCTCCACCTGGACCGAGGCGACAGGCGCCGCATCCTTGGTAGCATCAGCCATATTTGCGGAGTTTGAGTGGTAGAGAAGAAAAAAGGGAAAAAGAATTAAGATATCGGGGAGGGCCGGATAAATCGGGTCGGCAAATCGGACGGTCGAAATTGGGCGGTTCACGGGGTGGAGGAGGAAGCTCGAGTCCGTAGTAGAATAGCAGCAGTCTAGAGGAGAGAAAAAAAGGAGGGGGGGTTTCGTTTGGCAAGGACGGGTTTGGTCGCAATAGCAATCGGCGATTCGATTTTGGGATGTTGTCTAACGGTAAGAAATTTCGTGGATTTGTGCGGCTGCCCCTCTGCGCTGGACTCACCGCCCGGCAGAATCGTGCTTGCTTAGCCCATAAGGCCCAAAGCCCCGCGACAAGCTAGAGGTACAGTGCGGGGTGTGATGGGCGACTTTCGCACTGTTGCACACCGTCGGTGTGCATCTGCTCCCCACATTGATTCCCTTTTGGTGATTGAGCCCGGCCCAGTATTTAACGTCAACGTTTCTCGACACACACACACACACACACACATTGCCTCTTAGTACTGTGCCCATCAATGCCAACGTGTGCAGATTCTAATGTGAGAAACAATTACCTCCATACTAACAACAGACGCCAGCCTTCTAATGACTGGAATGTCCTGGCACGGGGACCTGCTCAAAGGTCCAGTCACTCAGCCCTTCTAGTACAGTGAACTCATAGCACTCGATGCCGAACCACTCATACATAAGCGCCCCGGTCCGCACAGCTTCGATGTGATCTTGACAGTGAGCCGCCTTGGCTGCATCGATTCGGTTGCTCCACAGACAGGTGGCCAAATTCCGCCGCTCGACGTCAGGGAAGCCATACCAGTACCTGGGCAACGGCAGCAACTGTTAGCATTGTTCTACAGCGGAGTCGGGTCTCTATGACGCCACCTACTTTAGTATTCCCAGTTTGGTTGCTTCTGCGTGGGCAGCCTTGTCAAGATGGCTCAAGTCGGCGTACATGTCGAGGTTTTTGAGCTTGGAGCGAAAGGCCACGATAAAGTACGTCTGCTTGGCGAACGCGGACGCCCTGGTCCCTGTTATCTCCCGCAGATACTCGACGGTCTCGTCAAAGTTGAAGCAGTCCCGGTATGGGGCGCTGGCATAGTCGGGGCGCTTGCTTTCGAAAACCTCCAAGGCGAGGACCATGCTAGCTTGCTGCCAGTCGAGGGCCCAGAGATCTGTCTGGTGGTCTGCTTCTTGATATGGTGAGTTGCAGAAGTACCGGTCCTCCTCCAAAATGAAGTCTCGAGGGGTCAGAGTCGAGGGGTCCTGGCAAGGGTCTCTGACGCTCTTGTCGGCTCTGCTTGCATGGTGCGGTCGTCTCTTTTAGTGACCAGTCCATGTTTGCGATGGAGTGTGCGTTATTGGCTTACCTGTTTTTTCGGAGCGGCAAGGCTCTTGACGGAAATCGAGATGCGTCCAAAATGGGCTCGGTGATCCCAGTCATGTTGAAGCGTTGAGGTGGGTGTATATGACGTCTGGTATTTCAAAGTGGGCGTGTACGAGAAGGACTCTAAGGTAGGGGAATAAGGCAGCGACAAATAGATTGGCGGATGCTTGGAAGGGGCTTGGAGTGTGTGGGAGAATACAGCAAGGGCAGTTGGTGCAAAGAGAAACAGAGACGAACTGTGATATACTAGGACAGAGGGTGCAAGAGCACGTTGTCCACAGATCCTGCATCCATATATATACACCAGAGTTCTCAAAGCAGGCTAGGGCTGTCCTGGGCCCTTCCTGTCCGGCCCCAGCAGACAGAGCGACCGACAAGCAGCGGGAAGTGTACTAATACACAGACATAGACCCAGACACAACAAGGACGCGGACGAGCGCCCGGAGCCGAGACGCAGAGACAAAGGAAGAGAGAGACTACCAGGCAGACAGAGAGAATATAGCAACGGAATCACACGACAGGTGGCTAATGGCGCCATGAACGGCTGCACATCCCACAGCAGGAAGATGCCGCTGTTGTAGTACCCTTGGCATGCACACACCTAGATATTTACATACATACATACATATGTACATGAATGCATGTGTGCCCGGTGTGCAAATGGAGTGAAGCCTGTTAGTGTGTACTAGCAACAGGGCCAGGCCACCGGCCTCCTTCACGGACACAGACGCAGGCTCTGGCGGTGTTTATTTTAGACATTTTTGCTGCTGGCTTAGTGCCGGCTAACGGGGTTAGTGTGTAAGAGAAGGGAGGTAAGAAAGGGGAAAACGATTGACACCACACTGCTGAAATGGCGCCAGGAACGGCAAAGATGGCGTCTTTAAGGGCACATTCACTTGGCGGTAAGGCAAGTCGTGTGTGCTTCTAGCCAGGCATGTGTGTGTGTGTGTGTGTGTGTGCGTGTGGTGTGTGTGCAAGTGCATGTGGAGGGTGTGAAGCAGGCTTGGCTATTTCAGATATCAGTGTGTATATGCATAGATGTCTGATCAAATACACCATCCACGCGCGCGTATGCATCTATGCATATATGTACGTATGTATGTAATAAAAAAAGTAGTCATTCAGTCATAACCCATGTGTCCAGAGGCGTGTCCGCCATCTGCTCGCAGACCACATGGTGAATTGGCCAGCGCCCGGCCCGGCTGGCCATCTCCAGAATGCGCCGTCTTGGCTCCCGAGACGTAGGTAGGGCGCAACATGGCCTTGCTCATGATTGCAGTAATCCATACACAGCCAGACCCCCAAGTCTCTTTTCGCGCACACGTACCGGCGCCGCGGTGGACACTGTAGGGCCCTAGGGTCTTGTCGTCGGTAAGTAGAGAACCACTTCTACACTCGCAACGCCCTGGCGTCTGTGCCACATGTTGAAGGCAACAGGCGGTGAGGTGCTACTTATGGCCGTGTTGTTGTCGCGTAGCCGCAGTACATATTCCACACCGACGTCCATGTGCACATCCACGTACACACGAACTCGTCGGCTGGAGCCTACTCCATCAAAGCTGACCAAGCCATCGGCCTATGACTCTAGGTAGAGTCTGCATATATGAGCAATACAATCAATCCTCTGCCAGTTAGTCAGCCAGCCACCTTCACTTTCTCCCACTGCCAATATTGATTCGCTTGCGGGGGTGGGCCGCGTCAGCCTCGCTATCGTCGTCGTTGACAGCAGCCGCCTTCTTCTTCTTGCCAGCCTTACCCGAGGACGGGCCTGGTGTGGTGGTTGTGGTGGGCGTGGCGTTGCCTGATTCCAGCTTGTAGGCGGTCGGTGTCGCTGCAAAGGACGGGTTTGACGATCCTGGGGTGCCGTCCTATTAAAAAAAAGAAGGAGTGTACATGTTAGCTAAGGGCGGTGGTCGACGGCGTTGATGCGGTGGGCGCGGTGGGCGCGGGTGTGGGAGAATACGTACCCCATTGGTAGTCGGCTTGTAAGATATGGACGATCGTGAAAACACGCGGTTGGCATCCGGGGCGTTCTGCTTCTTGCGCTGGGCGGCAGAGTTGATGCCCTTTATATACGAATCAAAGCCGACGATGATGTTGCCGTTGGGGGTTGCCTCGAGGTAGTTCATTTCCTTCTGGGCAATGGCCTCTTCGACGGCGGCCTTTGCTCGCAGTTCTGTTAGTGCGCATTCTTTGCGGAAGAGCCTGGCTCACCGTAGCCGCCACATGCGGCCGGGCAAACAACTCACCAGCTTCTTGGCAATCTGGCGCTGCTTCTCGATCAAATCTCGCAGACGAGCCTGCTCCTTGCGGTACTCGGTCATGGAGGGCATAGTGCCGGTTCCCACCATCTTGGAGGTGCTTGCTGACGCGCGTACGTGGGCGTGGGCGTGGGCGTGTGTGTCAGTATAGACAGCGTGTATCTGCAGTGTAGTGCTGTGAGTCGGTCTGTCTGGATAGATGAATACTGAATGGCCCGGCCGGTATGGTGATGGTTGTGTCTGTTGGGTTGCTGATGAATGCGCTGCTGCAGGTCGCTGGGTCGCATCTCAAACTTTGAACCCTTGTCGCGAGCATTATGGGAGGGATGGATTTTAAGGTATGAGGGGCTGCAAAATAAACGCCTAATCTACCACGATTTAGCCGACAGAATCAACGGCAAGGGTGCAGGAGATAACCCTAGAGCAGATATCCCAGCCACCCATGGGTGACTTGTTACACGGGCTCAGCTTGACAGCACACAGCGCATACAACACACACAACAGGCCTTAAAGCTGCTGCGAGCTGCAATCTGCAATTCGCAAGCTGCGAGCAGGCGAGCAGGCAAGCCAAAGACACGCCAACCTCGCAATTTTTGCATTGCTTGTCGGCGAAGAGCCCAAGCGCGTGCGTGCGTGCGTGCCTGGTCATTCCAGCGTGTTTTTTTTTCTTTTTTCTTTTTTTTTTCTTTTTTCTTTCTTTTTTCTCTCCGCTTTTTGTATATAAAGAGCTGTTCCGACAGGCCAGAACTTGCTGCAGTTCCGTCGCTGTCTTGTCCGTCTCATCCATCCCATAATCTTATCTGATCAAGGCCTGTGCATCGTACTGAACAGCTCCGGCTTCAATACAATCCTTTCTCGTCTCCAACGCCTGCTGATCTTCTCTCCGACGTTCTCTCGTTCTCTCTCGCCCTCCTCATCATGCACCCCAGCCGCTTTCTGGGCGCGGCTCTGCTGGCTGCCACCACCTCGGCTGCTGCTGTCGCCGACGACTCGTCTTCGGCCTCATCCTCATCTTCATATACCATCATCCCCATCTATCCCACGTTGCCCACGTCCACGTCGCTCCACACCGTGACAGTCACCAAGACCATTGACATTGGGTCCGACGCGTCGTCTTCCCGCCCCGCGACTACTACTACTACCACCACGACCGACCCCGATGTGTACTCGGTGGTTCCCATCGAGGGTCTGCCGCCCGCGACGACGGTCACGCTCACCGTGCTCAAGTCCGGGACATCGGTGTGGACTGTGACCCCAACAGCGGGTGCGACGATCCCGCTTGGCTCCGGAACGGGATACCCATTGTCCAACTCTACGATGCCTGTTGTTGTCTCTGCAGCGGCGCGCTCGCCTACGTGGTCTTTTCTGTCTGCGGCAACTCTGGCGATGGCGGGCAGTGTGCTTGCAGTGGCGGCGCACTGGTGATGGCATGGAGGCGGCGGTCTGCGGTGATGCAGGGCTGGTGTATTCTAGATAGATTTTCTACTTACGATTTATGAATTGATTTCTTGTTTCCTATGGCACGTCTTTCGAGCCCTGTGCCGCAACGCTCTATACTTGGGCTTCCCCATCCGTCTGGTCGGCCCAGAAACAACGTCGCTCGTGATGGCCATGTGTCACGGGTGCATGATGCACTACTGCAGCACAAGAAGCTCAAACACACCTGATGAGGTATCTTGAGGCATAGTACATATATATACCCGCTGCCAATCCATTGTCATTCTTCTCTGGGCATGTGCGACGTGGACAGTGAACAAACAATTGCGCACACACACACACAAAAGAATCCCGCGATGAGGTGTCACGGTGGTTACCCCTCACAACAGCCAACTAACTACATATTGCAACGGGAACCAACCCGAGGCTTTTTTTTTCCCCCTCTTCTTCTCATGTTTGTGTCGTTTTCTTTTGCTTTTTGACTTTGTCTTCATTGCCCGTGTTTTCTTTCTCTCGGGCTTGGTTTGCTTTCGTAGCAACGACGTCAGATATTGAAGCTCTTCGACTCAAATACACGCCAACATCAACCCGTCCGAGTCCGTGAGTCTCTGGCAGCCTGTTCTTTTTTTCTGTAGTAAGTGGCCATGGGCAAGGCAGCTATTGTTCTCTCTCGCTCACTCGCTCTCTTTGTTAGCAGATGCGCTAACACACGGTATCCGTGCCAGTCACCATCCGTGCCAGCCAACCATCCAGCCAGCCAACCATGGTACTCAAGTCCACCCTACCGTTCGCCCTCCTGGGCCTCGCCGGCTGCCCCCATCTCGCCATAGCCTCTGCATCTCCCGAGTTCACATCTATTGCCATGGCTGAGGCCCAGGCCCAAGCCGAAGGTACCAGCTGTTCCCCCGAGGGACTCTGGAAATGCATGGCAACTTCGTTCCAGCGCTGCACAAACGGCGCATGGTCGGGCGCAGTGGCCATGGCCCCGGGCACCGAGTGTTATCCCACTGGCGACACGCAGGACTTTCGCATTGGCTTTTCGCAGCACCAGAGTCACAGTCTCGGCGTGGATGGCTGCGAGTCCACGACGACGAGTTCGGCCGAGATGAGCATGCCGTCGTTGGTGCCATACTTGACTCCGTATTCCTGGTCGCGCTCGTCGGCTTCGACTTCAACCAGTCCTGTGGAAGAGGAGACTATGACGCCTTCGGCAACTGTTCAGGAAGGCCGTGGTAGGAGGGAGCATGAAGTGGAGATTGTGAGGGTGCTTCTAGGCGTTCTTGCGGTTGTCATTGGTCGGGGTTAAGGAGAAGGGGGGAGGTAGACTGGGCAGGGCAGTGTTGTGAGTAGACGGGACAGTAACGGGGGACGTTGTGAATACAAAGCAGAACAGCAAAAATAACATGCAGCAAGCGACAAAGAGTTGAGTTGCAGATGGATAGGGTTATTAGCAGGGTTACGGCGTATTAACATGGATGACGTCATCGACACGCCGCTAGATCTGCACAGCCATTTTCTGGAAAACACACAACCTTGATGCAAAACACAGCCAAGGCGTGGCTTGTTTTCCGCAGGGCAGACTGTGTGCGTTGGAGTCACAGGGCCAAGCCAAGATCTCCAGTGGTGGTGCTGCTGCTTGCTTTGTACCGAGCTGCGCCTCTTGTGGACGACGCGGCGGATTATGGCGGAATGAAAAGATGGGTTATGGCCCAAGGCACGCACAGCATAGTAGAGGACGGGAGCGAAAGACAGCAGGGCAGCAGTTGAGCCAGAGCCAGAGCCAGCGAGAGAAGGGCAGAAAGACGAAAGGCGCAAGTGTCTCGAATGCTCGGCCCCGCCCCGCCCACCAAGAGAACACAAAGCAAGGCAAAGGAGGGGAAGACCCAGAAAAAAAAAGAATATAATAATACGGGGAATATTACCGTAAATTCATAATAAAAAAGCCAAGCCTTCGAGTGTGGGTGCGTGGGTGTGTGCAAGTCAGCTGCCTAGATACGGACGGAATGTGCGAGGCAAGGGCGGGAGGATAAATAGGGCGTAAGGCGCCGGTGGTAATTGCGTTTTGTAAATTTTTCTTTTTTTGAAGCCAGATACATAGGATCAGATAGACGCACAGTTATCACAGACCTACACACACACGCACAACAGACATACACAACACACACACACACACACAACAGACACACACACACACACACAACACACATCATGGCCTACCAGTACTCCCAAGGCTACCCCCAGCAGCCGCCCTACCCCCCACAGAACCAGTATCCGCCCCCCACAGGCCAATACCCCCCGCCCAACTATCCGCCTCCGCAGAACCAGCAGTATGGACAGTACCCGCCGTCCCAACACAATCAGTATGCCCCGCCGCCCGGCCCACCGCCGCCTGGCCAGCAGCCACACTACGGTGCTCCCGCCGGACAGTACCCGCCGCCTGCCGGCCCTCCCCCCGGCCAATATGCCCCGCCGGCTGGCCCTCCTCCCACCCACTACGCCCCTCCGCCAGCCCACTATGGCGGCGCCCCGGCTCCCGGCTACGGAGCGCCCCCTGCCGGCCACTACCCGCCCCCTGCCGGCCAGTACGGACACCAGCAGCCGATGCCTGGCACAGGGTATCCGCACGTGCCGCCCGACCAGCCGTCGCTGGGCTATGGCGCCCCGCAGATAATTGGCTGGAACGCCGACCCGACGGCCAGCGCGTGCCGCTCGGCAATGAAGGGCTTCGGCACGGACGAAAAGGCACTGATCCGCGCGCTGGCTGACAAGGACCCGCTGCAGATCGAGGCCATCAAGCAGTCGTTTGAGCGGCAGTTCCGCCGCAACCTGATGAAGGACGTCGAGAAGGAGACCAGCGGCGACTTCCAGTTCACCCTGCTAGCCATCCTGCGCGGCCCGTGCCTCAACGACGCCTACGAGCTTCACCGTGCCATCATGGGCGCTGGAACCAACGAGCGCGCGCTCAACGACGTCCTGCTCGGCCGTTCCAACGCCGACCTGCACGCCATCAAGAGCATGTACAACACCACGTTCCGCCGCAGCCTCGACAACGACATCAAGGGCGACCTGAGTGGCAAGACAGAGCGCCAGTTTATGATTGTGCTGGGCTGCGCGCGCGCCGAAAGCCAGGTGCAAGCGCAGGCGCACCAGGCCGAGGCCGATGCCACGGAGATTTACAAGGCCGGCGAGGGCCGAATGGGCACCGACGAGATTGCGATATGCAGCCTGATGGCGACGCGCAACGACGCGCAGATCCGG
Source organism: Thielaviopsis populi (assembly GCA_017591655.1). Taxonomy (NCBI): domain Eukaryota; kingdom Fungi; phylum Ascomycota; class Sordariomycetes; order Microascales; family Ceratocystidaceae; genus Thielaviopsis; species Thielaviopsis populi. The sequence continues at coordinate 3,565 of JADILG010000022.1, read as the reverse complement.
GCGTTTGCCGAGGCATACCGAAGAAAGTACAGCAAAGACCTGGAGACTGTGTTTAAGAGAGTGAGTGTTTAAGAGCCAAAAAGGCGTCGTAGTTTGCGGTTCCCGACTCCGGGTTCCGGGTTCCGGGCTCCCCTTGCCCGACCCCCCCCCCCATCCCCCGTGTTCGCAAGCTAACTTTTCGGAGAAGGAATTTTCGGGCCACATGGAAGACGCGCTACTGTACCAGCTACGCCATGCGCTCAATCCGTACCAGAACGCAGCGCGCGAAATCGAGCGCGCCATGGCCGGAATCGGCACTGACGAAAAGGCGCTGGCGCGGAGAATTGTGGCGGCGCACTGGGACCGCAACTTTATGGAGGGTGTCAAGGCGGAGTACCAGAAGATGTACAACCGTGACTTGGCGCGGAGAATCAAGGGCGAGGTGAGGGGCGATTTTGAGAGGGTGCTGCTGGCGTGTATCGGGCATGCGATCTGATAAGAGGGGGGGGGGTTTCTTTTCTTTTCTTTTCTTCTTTTCTTCCTTTATTTTTTTCTTTTTCTTTTTCGCCTGTATTCCTCTCCCGTATTCTTCTGCTATCCGCCGTTTTGCCTCTCCCCCTCTTCACTCGTCTTCTCTACACTTGTTCCGCCGCCGGAAATGCCGCGCGCTGCTATTGTGTGTTGATGCCGTGTCCTGCCTACTACGTGCTCTTTTGATGACGTCACTGAAGAAGTCCTTCTTCGTTGTGATGTCGCCGTTTTAGTGGTTGCTGGGCTCACGGAAAAGTCGACGCTAAGCTGTGTGACGCCTCTTCCGCTTTTGCTCATGGTTGCTCTGGTGCAGAAACCGGCCGTCTTTGTGTGTCTGGCTGGAAACAGCAACGAGCGTAGCCAGAACGAACCCGGCGCGCGCTGGGCTTAAAACTTGGCTGCTGGTGGATTGCCTTGTTCTCTTTTTTTCCCCCCTCTTCTTTTGTTCTTCTTCTTGTCATGCCAACTGCTGACCAGCACAGGAAGGACACTTGCGTTTACAGCTGCTTTGCTATCGACTTGCTGGAGTGCGCACCGAACGAACATTGGGACTTGGGTGTTTGTGTCCATCTCCATCTCCTGCTTCTCCCGCTTCTACTGCTTCTCTTGCCTCTCTCCCCGTCCCCGTTCACCACTCCAGAACCCCTCCCCCAAAATGCCCTCTAGTGACCAACCGGAGCGCCACTACCCCAATGCCGCTGAATACAATGGCATTTTGCCGTTGGCCACACAAACGGTAGGCTGCAAGGACCCGCCCACTCACTATCTGCCACACAGGCAAACAAAGCGCAAACACTAACAAATACCACCCCGCCTGCCTGGGCTTAGATCTCCCCACATCCCCAGAACACGCCCCAGAACACGCCGTCCGCTGCGCCTGCTACCGACGAGCTTCCCGACGCAGATGTACACGTGCGTGCTGCCGAGTCGTGTGGCGGCCAGGGAACCGCGCTTCCCGGCCATGCTGCCTTTCCCAGCCCCATAGGCCTGGGCCTGCCCGAGACGCCGGCCGCAGTGCTCCACGAGGACGTGGCCGGCGGCCGATTGGAGCCGGCGCTGATTCCGCGGGCCCTTCCTGACTTTTCCATCCCACCGCTCTCGCTGGCCGACATTGTAGCGTCGCCCATCTCCAGCGTCGACGGCGACGTTGAGCTCAGCGGTGACGACCTGTTTGATGTGGGAATCTACGATGCCAGAGACATGGCTCTCCCTGCACCGATTTACTGCAGCGGATGGGACGCCATTCCAGACCACCCGGGCCGCATTGACTGGAGCCTCTGCAGGCTTGTGCTCAGCGGCCCGCCCTCCCACTCCCACTCCTCTATGCCGACAGCTCCACACATGCTGTCGCCCACGCTATTGCCCGGCGACTGCCCCGGCCCTCAACAGACAATCCGCGACATGCAGATCCAGCGCGGCAAGTTCGTCGATGCCTTCAGCATGATCCCCGACCGAACCGGCCACTCCAATGCCATGAGCCCCATGATGATCTGGGAGCCCCTCGTGCAGCCGCGGCCGGCCGCACGCATGGTGGCCTATTTCATCCACCCCGACAACCGCATGCCACACGACCTCGGCGCTCCGTGGACGCCGCAGGACACGCTCGCCATGCGCGTCTTCACTAGCCCGGGCCACACCACGGCACCCCTCGACGTGGCAAGGTGGGGCCACGAGCCGCAGGTGTTTGAGCGTGACCGTAGCCGCATGGCGCGCCTCGACCACGACATTGGCCTGTTTGAGGAGCACATCAACCACAGCGACGCCGGCTTCGACCTGATCGTGGCGCGCTACTACCAGGCCGTGGCCTCGGGCGCCACTGCGCGCACCGCGCTGCCCGACGACCTGCAGCAGCGCGCGGGCGCATGGGCGTGCTTCGACACTCGTGGCGGCAGCAGCGGCAGCGGCACTGGCACCGGCACCAGCAGCTACGACGTACTGCCCATCGCCGAGTGGAAGCGGCACTATCGCGCACTGCACGCGCTGCGCTTCCAGTGGTTCCGCACGCAGCTGCGGCGCGCGCCGGTGCTGGCAGCCTGGCTCAGCTCGGCCGTGGCCCAGCAGGCGCTGCTGACACAGAACATGATGAGCGACGAGGTCGACGTGACGCGGCGCGACGACGGCTCGCTGTGGTGGATGCCGCTGATGGCGATAGTCGGCGTGGCGGCATATTCGCTGGCAGAGACGCGGCCGTTTTCCATGTACTGCTACCTGGCAGCGCGGGTGAACACGCTGTAGACTTTGGGTACTGGTACTTGATGGGGCGTTGGAGTGTGTGTATGTGTGTCAAGATTCATGTTGTCATGTTGTTATGAGGGTACAATTCTGTATTTATTTTTCTTCTTTTTTCTTCTTTTTTTTCCCGTTATTTTTCAGGGTTCTTTTTTCGCTTCTTTTCCACCTTTTTTTTTCCTTTTTTTTCCTTTTTTTCATTATTGTTTTGGCTGTTCTTATTATTTTAGTTGTGCTTCACATTGTACAATGTCTTGAAATAGCAAAAGTGGGTCTCTCAGTAGAGGTGGGCCTGTTAGAAGTGGGTACTATACAAAAGTCTTTCCTAGTACATCTACTCCTTAGAGGATGTTGAAATTACTCTTGTATTCTAATATCTACTTATGTAATCTATATACATATATATAATATAAGTGGGTCTCCATTCGTTTTTCCTCTATTTCTAACTCACTTTTGCCTGCAATTCTACAACAATTTGACCTCCTTCTAAATCCCATCGCCCACTGCTATTTCTACTCCTCCAACTCCAGTGTTAGTTGGGTAATTGCCTGTTGAAGATATCGTGACGCGTTTCCCTTTTTTTATTCAGTGCGAAAAAAAGTATTTATTTATTTATTGAATTATTTTCCCTCCTCCCAAAGAAACATCACCACCGGTCAGATCGAGCTTCACTTTTTCTCTTGCCGGTCGAATTCGCGGCCTAGCTCACAAACCGAGACCCTGGCAAGCAAGAATACGTTTGGATGCAGAACGGTGCTGGCCATTTATAGAGGCTGTTTTTGGGTGTGCTATAGCGCATCTCATAGGCTCTGACGCCTCCCCCCCT